>LAPY01003581.1:24407-45755 GCA_000970635.1 Eragrostis tef
AGCTGCGCCTGTGGTACCGCAGGGCGCAGTACTTCCTCGAGGACAACTGGCAGCGCGTGTGGGTGCTCCTCCTCTGGCTCTCCATCTGCGCGGGGCTCTTCACCTGGAAGTTTCTCCAGTACCGCCGCCGCGCGGTCTTCCACGTGATGGGCTACTGCGTGTGCGTCGCCAAGGGAGGCGCCGAGACGCTCAAGTTCAACATGGCGCTCATCCTGCTCCCCGTCTGCCGCAACACCATCACCTGGGTGCGCAACCACACGGCGCTGGGCCGGGCCGTGCCGTTCGACGACAACCTCAACTTCCACAAGGTCATCGCGGCGGGGATCTCCGTCGGCGCGGGGCTCCACATCATCTCCCACCTCACCTGCGACTTCCCGAGGCTGCTCCACGCCACGGACGCCGAGTACGTTCCCATGATCCCGTTCTTTGGCCTGCCCCGACCCAACAACTACTGGTGGTTCGTCAAGGGGACGGAAGGGTGGACGGGGCTGGTGATGCTGGTGCTCATGGCCGTCGCGTTCGTCCTCGCCACGCCGTGGTTCCGCCGGGGAAGGCTGCAGCTTCCGGGTCCCCTGAAGCGGCTGACCGGGTTCAACGCGTTCTGGTACTCGCACCACCTGTTCGTGGTGGTGTACGCGCTGCTCATCGTGCACGGGCACTACCTGTACCTCACGCACAAGTGGTACAAGAAGTCCACGTGGATGTACCTCGCCGTGCCCATGGTCATGTACGCCTGCGAGCGCCTCACCCGGGCGCTGCGGTCCAGCGTCAGGCCGGTGAAGATACTCAAGGTCGCCGTGTACCCCGGGAACGTCCTCTCGCTCCACTTCTCCAAGCCGCAGGGGTTCCGGTACAAGAGCGGGCAGTACATCTTCGTCAACTGCGCAGCCGTCTCGCCGTTCCAGTGGTAAGTCTTCTCAAAGGATTGTGTGCATTGTGCTTGGATTAGGTTTGTTTAATTGCTGAGCAGCAGCAAAGGTCGTAGTGAAGTGGAGTTGCTTTTGCGATTTATTTAGCTATTTAGACAGGTAGTAGTAGTAGTAGTATAGCAATCATCTTCGGAAAAGAAAAGGCATACATAGATGCTCGATCGGTGCAACTGGGTACTAGCAATGGCTAACGACGGCTTTAATTTCTTTTTTGTGCAGGCACCCGTTCTCCATCACGTCGGCGCCGCAGGACAACTACGTGAGCGTCCACATCAGAACGCTCGGCGACTGGACCCGCGAGCTCAAGAACGTCTTCTCAAAGGTACATCATGCACGTTCCCGTCAATTCTCGACCTACAACCTTACTAGTAGCATCTATTATGGTCATCGTTATCCACGATCAAGCAATTAATCACATGTTTTGTTTGTTTGTTTGTGCGCCCGTACGTGCAGGTGTGCCGCCCGCCGACGGAGGGCAAGAGCGGCCTGCTCCGTGCCGAGTACGACCGCGACGGCGGCGCCATGTCCAACCCGAGGTAACACGCGAACCCGGCGTCCCCTGTTTCCTCGCGCTTTCATTCCCAAGAATTCATCACGCGCGCAGCTAGCGGCGACGCGGCGCGTTCCAGCCCGGGCTCGCGCGCGCGGGGGTTGGTTGGTTTGGTAGATGGGGACTGATCCGGCGAGGTGAGGTGAGAGGTTGGACCAGACCAGGTCTCGCCGTGTGTGTGCGCGCGCGGCTCAGGGGGTAGGTGGCAGTGGCCGCGTCACTAACTTTGCTCTGCTTCCACACCCGTGTCAACCAGCCACCTTCTCTGACCTCCAGCTTCCAGACGCGCACCTTTTTCTCCTCTTGCCCCATGAGATCATTCCTTGCATCAGGGAGGGCTAGCTCATTCAGGTCCAGACATGCACACAGCACACTATAGTCAGCACTCAGCAGTAGAAGTGGACAGCAATGCAAAGTGGGAAACCCATAGTTTGGTTTCACATGGTAAAGGTGTGTGGGTCCTAGCTGGCGATTTCTGCTGGGACGTGTGGGGAGGAGGAGACGTTGACCCCTGCCTGCAGGATCTTTCTTTGCCGTTGAGTGGTAGGAGTATGATTCGGTCGGTGAGCGGTGGGCCGGCCGGTGATGTTCCTCACCGCCTCATCGGTGGGCGAAAGGCAGGCGGAGGAGAGACCCTTGTTTGTTCGTTTGTGTGCATCTGGCAACGTCCAGTGGTTGGGGATAAGGTGATTGTGCTTTGCACATTTTGCCTATACATTCCTCCTTCACTCGTTTAATAATAACAAAAAAAAATTTGTTTGGAAGAGTGGACATTCTCTGCTTGGGATCCATCTATCTACGCTACACATTTCAAAAATGGAAAAACAAAGCGAGGCTTGTGAGTGTGGGTTAGGTTCTACGATTTGATAAACTAGTACATTGTTGGTTGACTCCCAGCTTTCCGACAAACCACCTTTTGAATTTTCTTTTCGCTACGGCAACCGTAGAAGGGAATCGATCGGTTAGCTTAGCGAAATGTTCTGCGAGTTTTTTAATTTGTTTGGACTCGATCAACATGTCGTCTGGATTAGTACTAAACAATTATTGTCTTGGCATGCAGCTTCCCGCGGGTGCTGATCGACGGCCCGTACGGCGCGCCGGCGCAGGACTACAAGCAGTACGACATCGTGCTGCTGGTGGGTCTGGGCATCGGCGCCACGCCCATGATCTCCATCATCAAGGACATCATCAACAACATGAAGCAGCTGGACGGCGACCTCGAGTCCGGCAACGCCGCGAGCGGCGGCGACGCTTCGGTGCACCCGTCGTTCCGCACGCGGCGCGCCTACTTCTACTGGGTGACCCGTGAGCAGGGGTCCTTCGAGTGGTTCCGCGGCGTCATGGACGAGGTGGCCGAGACCGACAAGAAGGGCGTCATCGAGCTCCACAACTACTGCACCAGCGTGTACGAGGAAGGGGACGCCCGCTCCGCGCTCATCGCCATGCTCCAGTCGCTCAACCACGCCAAGCACGGCGTCGACGTCGTCTCGGGGACACGGGTCAGGACGCACTTCGCGAGGCCCAACTGGCGCAACGTCTACAAGCGCATCGCGCTTAACCACCGCGACCAGCGCGTCGGTAAGCCTCGACCGATCCAACTATGCTTTCTCCTGGCCTCCTCTCATTTTCATGCTAGCCATTATTATTGCCAACATGCTATCTAGAGAGTGTAGCGATCAACGGTGATCATCGCTATATTGCATCCGTGAAAATTTTGGTTATTCATGCCTCCACGCTTCTCTCACTCTAAGCGGTGAAAGAAGCGCTCTACCAAACTTGATGTTACCTTAGGCTGGACTAGGAGTGCAATGTGGCTGGCCACACTTTCTTCCCATACCCTACTATACTATAGTAGTAGATGACAAGGACATGCATGACCAGTAACAGAGTTTGAGGTGCATGTGTTCAATTTGAACTAGTCGTGCTTAAGGTTGAACAAGAAGGGCCTGACTGATTGGGGACCAACTGATCACTGCTCTTACATGCTGATGATATCCATAATAACCATCAAGTCCATCACAAGATAATGGTATATGCTTGAGATATCCACACAACTCACCAAAGGTATACATCAGCGGTCCAATCATCGTTACATGCTGATAGTTACAGCCACGAACACCATATTGAAATGGATAGCATAGTCAGTCTAGCTAGGTACAGATAAAGTTCAACGCTATAAAGTTCAGTCAAATAAACCTACATAAGATTGTTTAACTGGTTTTCTAGAAGTGCTCGATGACTTGCCTAACTATGTCAAATCGGGCTTTATCTTACTTATAGCTCATTCTGTGCCTAAAACCGGATAAGGACAACAGTACATCAATCAGCATCACCACTGTAGCATTTTTTTCTGAATCGACGCTGATGCTTCTCTGATGCTGCAGGGGTGTTCTACTGTGGTGCCCCGGTGCTGACAAAGGAGCTGCGCGAGCTCGCGCAGGATTTCTCGAGAAAGACAAGCACAAAGTTCGACTTCCACAAGGAGAATTTCTAATTTCTGCAACCAATCAACCCCAAGAAGTTTTCGCATGACAGAGTTCAGTACATACCGTATTAATTCTATACATGTAGCATATATGTGGATGTAGAGGGATTAGATCAAAGTAGGTATTGCTTGATTGTGATCACTGGGTCAAAATTTAATCCGTTTTTGTTCTAGAGGAATAATCCAATGCCCTTGTACAGATGTTCTCTCTCACATACAATTTGTTTCACTTAGACTAGACAGTTCAATCAAGTAGGTGTGATAGAGAGTTTGATGCAATTTCTATCAAGGTCAAGAAAGTTGAGAGGATGCAAGAAAGAAAGTGCGTCGCTTGTGGCTGCTATCAGCAGAGTAGCTGCCGCCACACTTTCAATCATGTTGGAGCACCAATTGGAGGGCAACAACCATGAACGGCCTGAACCCATGTGTCACGCTAATTAGGCATTCTAGAGTCTAGAGAATGATGGACATGATTGCATCCTGGTCCACGGAACAACCAGGTTTATTTATTTACGCGCCTTTTCTGTTTCAGTCTGCTGTATTTTGTGTATAGAGCGTAGTGAGAAGCAGAGTACGCCAAACAGCGTCTCTGCATGGATGTAAGGCAAACACATGTTGAGTAAAAAAAATGAGGTATTTTTGTCCCAGATTCTCCATTTTTGCAGTTTCTGTTTGCTGTTTCAGATCTTAGAATGCATTGCTCCCTGAATTTCAGAACCATATGCTAAAGATCCAATCCACCTCTTTTTTGGTTACCGATGCTAACACAATCTCAAGAAGCCATGAAAACGTTTCTCTAGTCAGGAGAGTTTTGTCCTCAACATCATACTCTGCTTTGCTTCTTCTAAATCCATACACGTATATTTGTTAACAAGATATGAATCTATTCACATCTATACCATCACTTTAAAAACAGTTTTCATCTGTACCATCAAGTTACACAAAGGTCATTTACAACGTGATAGTACTATAGATGAAAATTGCATCAAAGATGATGGTATGAATGGAATTTCTTGATCAAACATATATACGCGTAGAGAGTAAATGCAACATAACGTTGCTTACGGTCTCCCCTGCGTCTCCGTGACGTGTCTCAGCCATGTAATGCGTTCGCCCCTGCCCGGCCGGCATGCAGCGTTCAATCCTCCTACCTACGCACGGTCCCCTCCCTTCCCCAACGGAAACGGGATAACCTCGCTCGTCAAACCCGTGTGCGTTTCCCTTCGCGACGACGCGCGCGCATTGAAGAATCCACTTCCGAGGATAAGGAGCTGCAACAACGACGGTCGTACGAACCTGTCACGCACCCTCATACTACCACTGCCAACCCAAGCCTAATAGAAGGCGGCAAGGCCCACAAGAGAGAAGAAGCCCAACTCCAAGTACCCGGCTGCATTGTGGACCAAGTAGGCGTGCGTGAGCCAGCCTGCGGGCCGAGGCGTGAGTCCTTAAGTAGCAAAAGAGATAGAGAGGGTGGCGTGAAATATATAAACACTGACATATTCTCCTACAATACATCTGCCTTCTCCTCCAAGTTGTTGTTCTTGCTGATCTTTTCCCCAATTCCCTGCTCTCTATCCCAAATCCCATCTAAATCCCCACCAATTACCCCTTAGGAACGTGACATTTGGTACCAGAGCGGTTCAATCCTGGCCACGCTTCCCGCTTACCTCAAAAAGCCAATCTACCAAACCCGAGATCAGAAGAAGTTCGCCGCCATGGAAGAGCAAGTCAAGTCGATTGCGGCGATGCTGAAGGACGTCAACGCCACCAACGCGTCGATCCTGAAGAAGGTGGAAGAGATCGCGCCCGCGGTGAAGGATCTGCAAACGTGGAAGCCGGCGATCGAGGAGACGGTCGCAGTCCTGCAAGAGGACGTGCAGGCGGTGAACTCTGCGCTGCCGAAGATGGAGGTGGCGTTTGAGGCGCTACGCGGCGAGTTGAAGGTCATGGCGGCCTCCTTGCCGCATATGGAGACGGCGTTCTCCACCCTGCGCACCGAGGTGAAGACGGTGGCGAAGTCGCTCGCGGGTGAAGTACAAGATCTGCGCTCTCATCTGCGGAAGGTCGAGCAGGGATCGGCTGCGTCGGGCAAGACGGACCTCCGTCCTTTGCTTCCCACACCGGGCTGCTCCAAGCTGCTGGAGAAAACACATGTTCTTCGTGCAACCTTCGATCCCGGGCCTAATGGCCACCGCGTCACATCATGGAACCGGGGGATGGACAGTGGGGAAAAAATTTTCTCCCATCCACCTCCGGACAAGGGTACGAAACCACTTCCTTCCCCTGATTCTGATTTCTCTCTGCATCACACTTCAGAACCAGCACCAAGGGTGTGGGGTGGGTATCATTCACCGTCGCTGCCTAAGATGGATTTTCCCCCTTTCGATGGGACCAATCCAAAGGCGTGGCAGGCCAGATGTGAGTCTTATTTCAGTGTATTTGGCATCCAGAAAGAGTTGTGGGTGAGGGTCGCTACCTTACATTTCACTGGGGGTGCAATGTTGTGGTGGTAATCCACTAGTTTTCAGGCCAATATCACTCACTGGGAGCAGTTAGTTGCTATTGTGTTAGACAAGTTTGGCAAAACTGAATTTCAAACAGTGTTGCATCAATTTTCCCAACTCAAGCACACTAGTTCTGTAGCTGAGTACACCCAGCGGTTCAATGAGTTTATGCATGAGCTGATGGTGCATCATTCTTCTTGGGAACCCATGTACTTTGTTATCCAATACATTGACGGCTTGCGTGATGAAGTTCGCAATGCTGTTGTGTTACATCGCCCAAAAGACCTCGACAAAGACCTCGACTCTGTCGTTTCATTGGCAATGTTGCAGGAGGACCTGGTGGAGGCAACTCGAAGACGGGAAAACCAGAGGTCAGATCCAACGGTGGGGCATCGAGCTGCACCACGCTCTGCCTTACCACTGCCGGCACCACCCAACAGAGGGCGCTCCAACCCTACTTCTTATGAAGATAAATGAGGTGGTGATTCTTCCAGAACCAATAGACCTCCTCCTGATGATCGCCTTGCCTCCTGGCGAGCATATTGCAGGGCTAATGATCTATGCTACAAATGTAAAGAGAAATGGGTCTATGGCCATCGTTGTGCAACTGCATGTCCTTGAGGAAATCTTTCAATATATATCTACTCCTGTCGAGCATGGTTCTGATGCAGGTTCTGAACATGATGCTGGCTGTAGTGGGGACCAATTGATGACCATATCCAGAGATGCATTGCAGGGTACTAAATCTTCAAGAACTGTCAGGCTGCAAGGCTCTATTCAGGGGTATCCTGTGTATATGCTGGTGGATTCTGGGAGCTCTCATTGCTTTATCAGTGAAAATTGTGCACAACTATTGAGTGCCAGTGTTAGACCTGCTGCAAGGCCTCTTAATGTGAAAATTGCTGATGGAGGTACTCTGCACTGTGAACAGGAAATACCCCAGTGTCAATGGCAAACTCAGGGGCATTGCTTCACCTCTGACCTCAAAGTGTTGCCTATTGGTGGATATGATGTAATTCTCGGGATGGATTGGTTAGAGCAGCACAGCCCCATGACCATTCATTGGACCTTAAAGAAAATGTCATTTAAGTTTAATGAAGACATTGTTACTTTACAAGGCATTCTGCCAGGTGTTTCTGCTTGCACTATGATCTCTGCTGAAGAAGTGCAGTCCCTAGCCAGAAGAAATGAGTTAACTGCTGTAGTGCAACTCTGTGAGCTGCAAGAAACTACAGAGAAGCAGCCTATCCCACAGTGTATAGAGGAGCTGATCCAAGAGTTTCAGTTTCTGTTTACTGAACCCAAGGACCTTCCCCCTCAGAGGCAATTTGATCACAAGATCAATTTAATCCCTGGTGCTACTCCAGTGAACGTCAGGCCCTATCGTTATAATCCTGCTCAGAAAAATGAGATTGAAAAACAAGTTGCTGAGATGCTTAAGCAAGGTATTATCCAGCAAAGTAACAGCCCATTCTCTTCACCAGTGTTGTTGGTGCGCAAAAAGGATGGGACATGGCGGTTTTGCATTGATTACCGCCACCTGAATGCAATCACAGTGAAAAATAGGTACCCTTACCCATCATTGATGAGATCCTTGATGAACCAGCAGGAGCAGTCTGGTTTACTACTCTGGACATGAGAGCCGGGTACCATCAGATCCAAATGTGCATTGAGGATGAGGCAAAAACGGCATTCAAAACTCACAGTGGTCACTATCAATTTCGAGTGATGTCTTATGGCCTGACAGAGCTCCAGCGACCTTCCAGAGTACTATGAACACTATCCTCCGACCCTTATTGCGCAAAGGAGTTCTCGTGATTATCGATGATATACTGATATACAGTCGCTCTCTAGAAGAACACAACAAGATCCTGAGACAAGTGTTTGAGTTGCTCTCAGAACATAAACTGAAGCTCAAGAGCTCCAAGTGCATTTTTGCTCAACCAAAACTCACGTATTTGGGACATTAAATCAGTGCTGCAGGTGTCTCTACCGATGGAAAAAACATTACTGCAGTGCAGAAATGCCCAACTCCAACGAATGTGAAGGAGGTCCGTGGATTTCTCAGTTTAGCTGGATATTACCGCAAATTTGTCAAGCACTTTGGAACCATATGCAAGCCTCTCACTGAATTGCTTAAAAACATTCAGTTTTCCATTGGACATCTGAAACTAAAGTGCTTTTCAAGACTTGAAGCAAGCTTTGGTCACTGCTCCAGTGTTGGCTCTACCAAACTTTGAAAAAACTTTTGTCGTGGAGACCGATGCTTCTGATAAAGGTATTGGTGCCGTCCTAATGCAGGATAATCACCCGGTGGCCTATCTCAGTAAAGCTTTAGGACCCCGCAACCAGCAATTATCGGCCTACAAGTAGGAGTGTTTGGCTATACTTATGGCAGTGGAGCAATGGCGATCCAACTTGCAAGGTGCCGAGTTCGTGATACGTATTGATCAACGGAGCCTGGTGCATTTCCAAGATCAGAGGGTATCTACTCCTTGGCAGCAAAAGGCCCTCTCTAAGTTGCTGGGACTGTAGTACCAGATAATCTATAAGAAAGGTACTGAAAACAGAGGAGCGGATGCATTGTCACGTTGCCAACAACCAGCCGTTAGTGCACTGATGGCAATCTCTAGCAGTATCCCTTCTTGGATCACGGATATTATCAAAGGGTACATGGAGGATAAACCTACTTAAGAACTAGTGGCTCAGTTAACTATTGCACCTGACTCTGACAAGCATTTCACGTTGAAAGATGGAGTGGTTCGCTATCATGGTGGAATTAGGGTTGGTCGCAACAAGCAGATGCAGAACATCATCATCACAGCTCTACATGCGAGTGCTATTGGAGGGCACTCGGGTTTTCATGTAACTTACAGCAGAATCCGGAAGCTTTTTGCTTGGCCTAGGTTGAAACAGGACGTTCGAGCATTTGTAGCAGCTTGCTCTATTTGTGCTAAAGCTAAAGTAGAGCATGTGTGGTACCCAGGACTGCTCCAACCTTTGCATGTACCAGAAAAGGCTTGGCAAGTGGTTACTCTTGATTTCATCGAAGGGCTGCCACGCTCGGGCGGGTTCAACTCCATTCTGGTGGTGGTCGACAAAATGACCAAGTATGCTCATTTTCTAGCTCTTGCTCATCCCTATACGGCTCTCCAAGTGGCAATTTGTTATGTCAACAATGTGTTCAAGTTACACGGGCTACCCCAGGCGCTGGTGTCGGATCGCGATCGCATATTCACAAGTAATCTGTGGAAGGAGCTCTTTCGTCTCACTGACATTCAACTTTGCATGTCCTCGTCATATCATCCTCAAACCGATGGGCAAACAGAACGCGTCAACCAGTGCTTGGAAGCGTATCTCCGATGCTTTGTGCATTCGTGTCCAAAGAAATGGAACTCATGGTTGGCTCTCGTAGAGTTCTGGTATAATACCTCCACTCACTCAACTCTAGGCTGCTCCCCGTTCGAGGCATTGTATGGCCATAGTCCTCGTCACTTCGGAATTTCGGATGATACATGTTCAGTCCCTGACTTATAAGAGTGGCTTCAAGAGAGACTGTTGAAAACTGAACTGTTGCGCTTACATCTGGAGCGCGCACGCCAAAGGATGAAAGCTCAAACAGACAAGAAGCGATCATTCACTGCTGGCGATTGGGTGTATCTGCGCCTTCAACCCTACATACAATCCTCTATTGCTGACCATGCTAATCATAAGCTAGCCTTTCGTTCCTATGGGCCATTTCAGGTGGAGTAATGTGTGGGCAAAGTGGCGTACAAACTCAAGCTGCCAGAGTCCAGCAAGATACATCCAGTGATACATATGTCCCAACTCAAGAAAGCTGTACCACCTGCAACTGAAGTTCAACATGAACTACCCGCACCAGCGGATGAAGCACCGTCCGAAGACGAGGAACCAGAAGCTGTCCTTCAACAGCGTCTCTATCAAGTGGGCGGCAAGATTACTGAACAAGTGAAGATCAAGTGGACAGGGCGTCCGGCTTCTTTGGCAACATGGGAAAATTTCAACGAGCTACGCCGGCGATTTCCGACTGCTCCGCCTTGGGGACAAGCCGGTCCTGAAGGAGGGGGAAATGTCACGCCCCCTGATACTACCACTGCCAACCCAAGCCCAATACAGAAGGCGGCAAGGCCCACAAGAGGGAAGAAGCCCAACTCCAAGTACCCGGCTGCATTGTGGACCAAGTAGGCGTGCGTGAGCCAGCCTGCGGGCCGAGGCGTGAGTCCTTAAGTAGCAAGAGAGATAGAGAGAGTGGCGTGAAATATGTAAATACTGACTTATTCTCCTACAATGCATCTGCCTTCTCTCTCAAGTTGCTATTCTTGCTGATCTTTTCCCCAATTCCCTGCTCCCTATCCCAAATCCCATCTAAATTCCCACCAATTACCCTTTAGGAACGTGACAGAACCTACTGAGGGAGTAGTGGTACGTGTCGACCGGCGTACACGTACGTGTACGTGCGTACAGTACAATACAGGGGCACGTACCGACTCGGCGCCGTACGTACACGGCACGAGCAGCTCCCTGGCTACCCACGCCGACGGATGGGTCGATCGATCGATGGATTTCTCTGGCGCCAGGTCGTCTTTTTGTCAGTGGCAGCTGCCGAACAGTTGGTTGGGCGGTCAGCCAGCCTTGACCGGCCTGGGCGTTTCGATCTGCCCAATTTTACCATGCCAGCGGCCACCGTGCTGGAGCTGCCGCCTATAGTAGCTTTCTCGCGACGTCGCCGTCGTTTTAGGGGGGACGGGGACGCGGCAGGGCACCGAAACGGAATCTGTCAACCGGCCAGCCGATGTTGACGGCCCGGCCCGCGCGCGGGTGCCGATCGACTAGCCGCGAAATGATGACGGTGCCTGGTAAAAACTCTTCTGCTTACCGTGGGTTGATCGGAATGTTGAACGTCACAGGTGCACGAGAGTTCCCAAGGATGAGGGGAAGTGACCGTCGAGTCGTTGTGTACAGTGCAGAAACAGAGCCATGCCGAGGGATAAGCGACCGGAAGTGCGCGCGCGGCAGCTTAACTGGAAGTATCCGTGAAGACAAACAAGAAAAACAAGAGCGCCAACTTCGCAAGGTTGGAACATGAGAGTTCGACGCCTCGACGGGAGAAAGAGCTATGTTCAAATCCTTCAATTTGTGGTCTGGATACGCCGCTCAAAAGATAGTATCATGTGAAGGAATATCTCAGTTGAAAGTGTGCCATCTTTTAGATTAGGCATAGTTCCAAGCAATAATTCTTCACCACTATACTACTCCCTCCCATTTTTAAAAAAAATAAATTTGATGACGCCCATTAGCTGAAGTCATAAATTTAAAAACGGAGGAGGTAGCATATGTTGAAACTACAAATCCAACATTTTGATATTGTAAAACTATTTTTAAGATAATATATTGACAAGCATGACTTCTTTTTAAAAAAACAAAAAAGAAAGTTATTTCCAAGGCTATATATTGATGCTCACATTTTAATAACCTGATGGTACTCACCTAAAATATATGACAAGACAATGCGTGCCGTTTTCCAAATATATTGACGCGGGGGGTGCGTGATCTGGTTGCTCATTTTGGCAACCTTTATGAGGAAGTTTACGGCATGTATGGTTTGGATGAGGGTTAAATGAGCAACCACATCACGCACCCCCGCGCCATCGCATCGCCGTGCAGCAGTGGAACTCCCCATTCCACTACGGCAAGTGAAGGTACACATCATCACCGTACGAAAATGAACAAGGAACATGCCAGTCACTATAGCTTACTGTTAAGTAAAACCGCATGCATCATCACGGACGGGATCTCCATCGTCACGCATCGTCATTCCACGCGGCAATGCAGACGGGTGCCGGCCGGGGGCGGCTCCAACAGAAAGTGTCCTCCTGACCGGTCGTTTTCCTGAAATCGCCGGCCGATAAGCAGCGATCCACGCCCAAAATATTTACTGTTCACACGCGTGCGGAGCCGATGAAATCCGCCGCGCTTTTGACACTTGGCGCGGAAAAGTTTGTGCTGGCGGAAGCTTCGGTTCAGGCGGTACGTGCACTGTGATTGCTGCCTTTTTCTTGCTGCAGATATTATTGTCCTGTTTGTAAAGCAATTGGGGGGCATGTGGCAGATGGTTGGAAAAGAATGCAGTGGCTAGCTATCTCCCTGTGCACATGTGGCCAAAGTGCTTCCATGGTCCTGCTCTAGATGGGTCATGACGCACGTGCGATTTGTGGTCGCAAATAGGAGTCTCATATACCGTGAAGGTGACATGTAATTCTCGTGGGAAATTGTTGGTATGAATCAGTTTTGCAAAAAATTCTTTTCTCTGAACGTGATTTTGTCAGTTTATTTCCTAGAGTTGGAGGGCAAATAGGGTTTTAAGTATTCAAGTTTTGTAGAAAAAGAAATATATTGATATCCCGGTCTCTACATAAAAAAATGCATGGTAAGAAAGACACTCCATTCCTTATGGCACAAAATCCTAGAGAAAAAGGTCCAACAATAAAAGAAAAGAAAACTTCTATCGTGCAGTTGAGCAGACAATCCGAAAAAAAAAACAATGTCTTCCTCTAACCATCATTGCAACAAAGAGGCTCAGAAGAAGTTGATGTCGAAGCACCAAACAACGCCTTCAAAGAGGAAAATTACACCCTCGGGTGCCATCGTTGATTACTCTAGAGAAAGAGATTTCTCCCATGATTTACTTTGTAAGGTCAAAATATTATTCTTTTTGTGACATGACGCGATGGATTTCAACCTAATGTTTTTCTTTTCCAGTTCAATTTGTTGAAATATTCAGAGTAAGAATAATGCGGACTGAAAAATACAGAGTGCTTTCCCAACCGTACAGGGCAGGAAAGTGAGGCATGAATCCCTATGGCTAATAAAGAGAAGTGCTCTTGATCTCAAAAAGAAAAAAGGCAGTAAAGTGAGGCAAGCAAGAGTATATTGTATTTCTTAACCAGACCAGCATGGATGAGATCGTGAGGCTGGCCAGTGAGCAGCGAAGGGGAATGGTAAAGCGGCCATATATAGTTCTAGACTGTTTCATGCCGACAACTTAACCTCAAAGAAGTTTTTGCTTTCTTTGCCTGCACGCATGCATGAGAACTGCCTTCTGCTTGAAAACTTGAAATTTTCAACAATCTATTTCTTACTGATGGAAGGAATGCTTTGGTTGACGTGACTTGAACTCCTGTCGTTGAAATTTAAACTAAATATTTTCTTCTATCGCCCATTTGTCGTTGACAAAATAACATAACAGATGAAATTTTCTTGTATAGCAAATTTGCATGGCATATGCATTGCCTTTACTCGTGCAATGGTTGGTGGGGAGCTCAAGATCAGAGGACTGCTTCAGAAATGCTAGAAGGATGACGCACATGAACAGAGGACTAGAGTTTTATAAAGTTTCTAATTACTTTAGAGTTTGTTTGATCCAAACAACGGATGCCTCAGACCAACCAGTGATAGTACTTTCAAGTAAAACATATGAGAAAACTTCTGAATAAGAGAATGTCTTTTATATTCGGCTGATCTAGGCAAAAGATAATGTAAATCACTTGCTAATTTAATACCGGTGTGCTCAGGTCAAACAACCACTAGATACTCTCCGACATCATCAGCTAGAGAGGTTGCTTATGTTTATCTTTGTTAGAAATTTTCTACTATCCTCTTATGTCTATTAGTTGTCTACTACTAATATTAATGTTCTACTCTGTCTTATTATCTGCTGTTTATCAGTGCATTCTGCCTATCCAACTACCACCCGCATTGGTCAAATATCTGACTAGGTCATTGCCTCTAAACATAGGCATTCTCAGACAGTCACATGGATTTATGCATGCTCCATACTGGATTTTGTCAAACTGTTTGACCAAAACCATCAGGAAACACTGGAACTTCAAGGAAATGCTTGCGTTGTGCTTCCTCGCTTCCGCTGCATTCTTCACGCGTTTCCTAGGCTGTTGCAGCAGGTTTCTCTTTTGAGTCATTTTCTAGCACATACTTCTATTTTGCACGAGCAGAAAAGTTTCGGTCGTACATGGTAAACAGGCAGTCTGCTTCGTACAAGTTGCATTCAGGGAAGAAGGGTGAACTAACTAACAATTTTAAAAGTCCTTATCTTGGAAGTTGGATATTTTGTTTTAGGAAAAGTAGTTCTTATTTTCGTTCCTTTCGCCTCTTAAATTCAAGCGGCAACTGCATACTGCTCTTGTCAAAATTGCAGGTGAGGCACCTTGTTGGGAAAACCCGTTTTTTTTCCCGTGCCCATTGAAATGCCTCCCCCCTGGTTTCTGACTCTTGAGACTTGAAAGGTACTACGTGGAAAAGTTTTACCTACCATGCATTTGGGACAATTTTGTAGTCACAGTTATGTCATTGGCTCGTTGATTATAATTAACATGTTTCAGTGACGTAATTTGGAAAATGACGGGACATTAAATCATGCAGCCTAATAGTTCAGACTAGGTCTATGCTACTCATGGACCAATGTTCATATATTTGACTCTTTCTTAAGAGTATGTGGATTCAAACTGAGTATTTTCTATTAGACAACAGCAGTAGTGGTACACTGTTTCTTTTTTTTTGCAATCATGGTACACTGTTTCTAACGACAAATAGAAGGTGGAGGAAAAGAGAAGAAAGAAATGCCGTGGTCTTGCAATGGGACACTTCCCCACCTACCTTTTTCCAATGTAGAAAAACATTTAGCCAATTTATAGTTTTCTCCCAGTACTGAAATGTCTCATGTGAAATTTCTGGTAAAATCGTTCGAATTTCCGCTTTCCAGACCTGCTATGTATATCTCCATTTTTATTTTGTTGAGGTTATAGTAGTAATCGTTCGAATTTTCCTTTCACTACACAGTGCAGCCGCTTTCCAAATTGGATTCTTCGAAGCGTGATCCTGAAGATCAGATCGCCATCAAGGAACAGTTCAAATTGACAAACTCAATTACGTTACTGGTATGAACAGCAAACTGACGAGCCTTGCGAAAAGCAGTAGCTGTCTAAGGCAGAAGGACAAGATCGATGCAAGTACTTTTCATCGACATATCCACGTTAGCATCTAGCACTACTGTTGTTGAATGACGACCGGAATTTGACGTGGTGAGAATATAGCCAAGCCCTCGATCCGGATGATGCTGTGTTGTACTACGTGACTGAAAAGTAATAACAACGTCGAGATACGTGTATTGAACATCTTGGTTCAGAAACCAAATGGTAGGACTGCACAAGAAACATGTTGCAAGGAAAAGTAATTAATCACTGACATGTAATGACGAGTTACAATTTAGAAGATACACACAACAGGTTTTTTTTTAGATAATGGAAAACAAACATGAGTTCCGGCCTTGACCCCCGTTAGGGAGGCTACGCCGTACACATTGAGAATAATCACTTATTTTAAAGAAAATTATCAACAGGTTTATTCTAAATGATATTATATAAATGTACAAAGAAAACATTCCCTACATTGTAGACTCTAGTACGTTCTTAGTAACTTACTATTATAACCTTTCTTTGACCTTGCATAGAAAGCCCTTCACCATATGCAGCCCCAGCGCTCAACTCCACGCCATATTTTGTTGCGTGTGAGCATAGATATTACATATTGATTAATAACAAAACCATGACCACGTAGGCTAATCCAAATCACAAGAGGAACTTTGTCCACACGGCAACGAAATAATGAATTCAACGCCTCATATAATATATGCCCATGAACAGATAAAGTTCTGGAATGTTGTCCCAATCCTCATCGAGAACGAAAAGCACCCGTCAGTCATCAGTCGTTCATTATCATCATCCAACTAATCATGGATTACCTGGTAGTTAAGAGAGGAATCAAGGACATCACTAGATTACTACTTAATTCAGTGGGCTGTGGAATATATTGACTTTTGACTTGTTAATCGTCCGCGGAGATCGAGATCGTTGACCCCCAATAGGAAAAGAAATGATTGATTAATAAAATAAGTTAAGAAAGGAATATTGGTGGTAGACTCATGCGGCAAGCTAGTCATCATCAAGCAAGCAAGAATCGTGCACGTTTTCGATGGTTCAAATCAGACCGACGTAAGAATGAAATCAATATTAAACAGTTTGCCGAGAGAATTTATGAATTTATGGTTGATGGAAAGCTTGGGCGGTGGAACTAAGATTCAGGCGGTAGTTGTTCTGTATCAAACCGCCAGCCGTGAGTGGTTCAATCCGTTGCTGCGTGTGGATATAATGTCGTAGCTAGTCAGTATTGTTGTATGCTATTCAGAGGGATACAGGAATCATTTTTGTCTGAATAGTGGTTAAATTAGTTTTTTTGGGATCAATAACTGAAAGAAAAAAAAAGAATCCAGCGAATTTCAAGCTAAGCTTAGTTCAGGGTGACTGAATCGAGTAGTTCGAGCTATCTAGCTGGTTAGGTAATTTGAGCGAAGACCAATGGCTTCTGGAAAAATTGCCACTTGCGTCGCTCAATCGAGCCATTCCTGTTCACACCGCGTCTCCTGATTTGACACACGTTTTGCACGCGTCGCGAGACGGCCTCTGATGGGCTGTTAAGTGTTAAGTGACGTTGATTTGACACACCATATTCATCAATTGCGCGTTGGTAGCAGAACTTTCTGTGGCACTGCCACAGAATGGCTTTACACATGGCACGAGATATCATTACTAACTACCAATAGTCTACAGTGGACTTATTTTGAAGGGGTGGGGGTGCCATATAGGTAAATCAAGGTAGTCTTCCGTGATTGAATTAGTCATATGAATTCTGCCACATATAGATGATTTCAGTCATGACTATAATGCATTAGTACTTCATAATTTCTGCACTTTTGATGCATTATTATAGTACGACACTCACAGCTTATCATGTCATTAGCCACTTGATATACAAATGTTCCCATACTTCTCTTCGATACAGAATATTGTTCTAAATACTCGTAATTGAAATGCCTTTTTATTTTTCCTCACGACAAAAGGAGTGCCTTTACTGAATTTGTACAAGGCCATTTCCCACGGCAAGACAACATGAAATAAATGGAGCTGTAGAAGCATAGAACTAGAAGCTTCGCAGAGATTGCATCATGGGATGACAAGGTTAAGTGGAACCTTTTCGGTACACTGAGTCACAACTTTGCTAAAGAAGGAAATACCAGAACTCAATGGTAGTCCTGGAATGTGTATCCGCCTTTTCACAACAGAATTCCACTTCAGGAAAAGAGAAAATAGCTTCCAAGAGTAGCACACAATTCATTTTTTTTACTAAACAACTGAACTGAACACATACATTTTGTAGGTAGCTTGACATAGTATTATTTATTTTTTTACAACAAAACTGGCTTTGGTGCTTCTAGTCTTCTAAATATAAGAATCTAAAAGGTAAAAGTAGCATAATTTTTCTTTTATGTAAGGTTCATGAAGTAGAACCCATGAAACCAATCTGTCTTTGCCAATAATCAGATTTCAATTAGCATGGGTACTACAAAGTGGGCATGAATAAACAGTACTTTCCAACAAAGTTTAGCCTTTTTGGCACATGAATCAACCTGGAAAATATGCTTCAACACACGTACGACCGATTGTGGACTTACTTTATCATTGTTAGTTTAATTAACTTCGTCACCAGTGCACGTATGAGAACTTTAATTGTCGGAATACAACCTGTATGTGCGCTTGAGAACCTTTTGTGAGGTTTTCAAAAAGTTTTACACCTCCATGGGTTCTTCATGTCAAAAAACCATTAACCAACGAATTGCTCGCTCACATGGAAGCCCGTTCTTGCTGGGACGTCTCAGTGAATGAAGTCAAAATTAAAGTAGTAACAGACATCAAAATCATAGTATACAGTTTTGACAGAATTTAGGAAATAACCGGTTAAATCTGTATGCAAAAACGAAATCCCTGGCTCTCCAAACGGTCCTAGTCTGCAGCTTTAAATAGATTTCTGAAATCGGACTCAAATTTCGTCCGCTTGATCTCTTCTTCATCGTCATCACTACCAACTCGTTCAATTTTAAATTTAATTTGTCCACTTGATTTCTTCTTCATCCTCCTTCTAAGCTGTAACGAAACATGTGCATTGTACGCTCTCTAAAACTCTTATCTTAACGACTAACGAGTGATCCCCTCCAGTTGCTTCAAAAAAGAAAAAAACGACTAAAGTGATCAGTGATGATGGATCGACTTATATGAAATGAACGCAGCATGTCACACTTTGGAAACCAGGTGCCCTAGGTCGGGTCTCATCATATTATTTCTAAACTTCATTAGACGTTGATGGCCTCCTTATTGCATACGCAAAAGCTCAAAGCACGCATGTCCACACGATGATGACTTGGTAAACAAGGAGGACCACGCATACGCCCATCAGCAATTCACACTGGCTGTTTACTTCCCAGGGAGCATTGCCGCTCTCAATACCATGGGCGCGCTCGCATGTAATCGTCCAGCTGGACAGCACAGAGAATGCAGACGAGCATGACACGTTGGAAGTTGGAAGGCGGCCCATCGACGAGACCAAATGTTGCCGTCACCCTCGCAAAAAAAAAATGTTGCCGTCACCAAAGGCCCAAGAATTCAACCTTAGCTTTAGCTTGGTTCTAAGTTTGCTTGTACAAATTTAACTAATTTTCTTATTTTGGTAACAAAAGGAATGAAAGAAAATGTGTTCATCGAAGAACCACTTTCTAGTGCAGGGAGGTCCTGTTGTTCTTAGCTTCAGGTGGTCTTATTTCCACACTACCAAAAAGTATGAAGAACTAGCAGGTAGCAAAGGCGTGTGGCACCAACGCGCAGTCAACCCGGCTGTCAGGGAAACCGGTTTGCTGATGGCAAATTAAGTAATTAAACGACTGCTTCCGACCGTAATCTGAAGATTGTTGACTGGATCGGCTGAGAAGATGATTGACCCCGTTTTAGATTTGGTTACAGACTCTGCATGCATTTGGTTACAGACTCGATCAACCTCAACAGCAACTAGCTAGGGGCTGGTGAAGAAAAGACAGAGAAGATTTTGTCCTGGCTCCTTCTTTTGACTGCCTTTATTTAGCTCTTTTAATATTCGGTTTGGAGCATGAACTTATCGCTGTTTCAGTTTTCCTTCCAGTTGGATGGCAATGCCATTTTCGCTTTTGACCTACAAGACTAGGAATGGAGTCTGATAATTTCCATGTTCCATCTAAGGATAGTCTGCGTTCTGTAGTGCCTCGGGTACTATGTCAATTGTCAAGTCCACATTTGATCAAACAGGGTAGCACTGACAAGTCAACAGTTGTCTACAAAGTGCTGGAACTGAAACAAGCGTAGCACGGGGCTGTAGTTGATCGACAGAATCTGGTCGCAAAAAAAAAGGTCGACCGATTACTGAACGGGCCTTAGCACGGGCTGCTTTCGGAACTTTCAGCCCATCCCCGCGTTGCATTAAAAAATGTCGCCGTCAGAGAAGGGCAGAGCCAAATATTTCGTTCAACTTTGGCAGCTCCTTCGTTTTCCTTGCACGAGTCGATGATCGCATTCTGACAGAGACTCCAGAGGTTGGCCAAATTCCACTGGTTTTACTTTTTGTGATTACACAAAGTTCCACTGGTTTGCTACTTTATCGCTAGTCTGTTCTGGACCTAAGAACCCAAATGGTTTTCGCGAAAAACGTGGAATCAAGTAATAAAACGAGTTCTTCAAATTTGTGTAGTATATTAGAATTCTTTCGGTCGAATATTACAGGTTATTTCTTCCATCCAATTATGTGTTACAGGAGCGAAAATTGCTATGTCAATTTAAAGGTGTTGAAGTTCAGGAAGACATACCGCATGATGTTCATCAGTTTCGTCAACCTGATGAAATGTATGCCTCAATCACGCCGGAGATGTAGAACCGCAAAGATCTGAAGCACGCCGGAGCTGTTCGTCGGCGGTCAGCCATGGCCGGCATCTAGCTTTCCGGATCCAGCTTTCCACAGGCCGGATCTGTGCGTCCCCTGGGCAATGGGCCAGGTGGCCTCTGGTTGCGGCTTGTTGCCATGGCGGGGAAAAGGGATGCAACGGTGTGCGCTGCTGCGGCTACGGCGATGGCAGCGTGCCTCGCGGGCACTGCACGGTAGGCAGGAGGCGCGCATCTTGGGTGAAGCTTGGCGGCGCCATGGTGGTGCAGCCGGCAACGTCAATTGGGCTCTGCGAGTTCGCGCAGGCCGCGTGCCGGCATGGCGATGCCTCGTGATGTCATGGGCTGCCTCTGGCTGTGTGGTGGTGCGCACAGATCTGCGACAACCTCTACAGGTCTGTGCGGTTCTACATCGGTATGGCTGTGAGGACAGGAAGGGGTGTCGGGCGAAAGCCAAGCTCGGCACCCTGCTGGTGGTGGCAACGACGACGTCTGCGGACGTTGTTTCCCTTTTTGGAGGCGTTGCTGTGGTGTTCAGACCCACCTGCCCTACATCACGCTGCTCCACCCGCGATGATGCAGCCGAGCTACGCGTCGTGGTGGCGTGTGCTCGTGCAGTGTGTTTGTGAGCTTCCGACCGAAAGGCTTGACCGGTGATGCCGCCGGTGTCGACGATGACTATGACTGTGGGCATCGTTATCCCTCTTGAGGGCATCGTTTTTGGAATCTCTCTGTGCACAATTACTTGCTCCCTGGCACAAATGGTCGTGCCAGCTGGTCTTTGGTCTTGGCTTTGTTGTTGGCTTTTCCTGTGGTTCGACGGGTGTTGCTATTGACGCCTCTGTTTCGTCGTCGGACTTCTTGGTAATAGTGTCACCAAATCATATGCCGTGTGCGTTCACGCTTGCTTTCCTTCCCTCCTTTGCGGGTTCCTCCTCTCAAAGGGCGTAGGATGGTGGCTCGTGGAGACCGGATGCTCTGTTCGTATAGC
>LAPY01003582.1:42937-52949 GCA_000970635.1 Eragrostis tef
TAAAATCTTGAGAATTATTTAAGTCTTATGTTTTTACAGAATTATGAGTTCTTAGTTATTTATATAATTCCCAATATTATTAAGTTTTAAATATGTCCCCTTTAATGATCAAATAAGTCTTTTCTCTGCGAATAACATGCTTGAGAAATAATGTATTAAGTTAAAGCCTAGCCTTTTCTCATCATGTTTAAGACATTATTTTGATTGTATGAGCATATTAAGTTGAGAATATTAATCATTTATTTGAAGATTATTCTCATGCTATTTAGTGCATTTTATTGTACTATTTAAGTCTAAGTTTTAAGATATGTTTCCATCATGCCTTAAGATTAATAAGAAATGCATAAGTTTGCATTTTATTATGTATGCTTTAAGATTAATAATGCTTCTTTTGTATATTTATTAACACATTAAGATATCTACTAAGTATTGTTATTTGGCTATGTCCTTTCAGCTGAGGGCCACATGAGAATCCTTAGGCCCTTCAATGGCAATCAGTTCCTTCAATGAAAAGAGAAGGTGCAAGACAATCTCAAGTCTCTGGAGCTTGATTATGTGCTTCATACCGTCAAGCCATTTCCTCCTACTTCAGGCGTTGTACAATCTTAAGTTAGAGAAATGGGAAAAGGACAATCAATTTGCCAAAGAAATCATCAAGCATTCAATTTCAGATGGCATAAAGGGAGAATTTGAGGATAATGAGGACATGACTGCTGGTGAACTCCTCTCTTTAATTGAGTCAAGTCATAGGCAAATATGCACAAATTTCCTCAACAAAAGACTAACCACCTTGCGCCATGATGGTTGTCGTGGATGTGCTCAGCATGTACGCCACATGTGGGACATTGCTTATGAGCTTAAGTCTTTTGGGATGGATCTCTCCGATTCATATATAGAGCATTGTATTGACACAGGAATTTAGTTATTGCCTTCAGTCTTAGAATTAGTTAGTAGATTCAGTTGTCCAAGCTTGGTGATATTCAATGTAATTCAGTGAAACCTTTTGTTTCAATATATCATTGTTGACAAAAGAGAAACGATTTCATCATATCATAAGATGCATCTGGTGACACTTTCCTATGTTCTGGGGGAGTATGACATTTTGATGGGACCAAAGTGAGTATTGGGATTGTCATTCAAGCACGAAAGTTTGAGAGAGGCTTTGAATTGACACTATAGGATGCGAATATAATTATGTCTGTTAGTTTGCTTGATATAGCAAGTCTTATCATAAGTATAAGATTAAGAATAAAATAAATAGGAAGACGTTCCTAAAAGCTTCATATGGAAGCTATATGCTAATGTCCATAAGTCATTGACTTAGCATGACAAGCCGGAATGATTGACAAAGTTTTATTAGTTTTAGTCCAGAGGAGGTTCGCTGGAAAAGGTGTTTAAAGTTAAATGCACTATATAACATGCTTATTTAATTAAGTACTATTCAGATAAAGTTTTTGTGAGAATATTCAGATAAAGTTTTGTGAGGATGTCTGGATGTAAATGTGCACAATTATATTTTATGTCCTTTATTTTTACAAATATGAGCGATTTTGCAGAAAGCTCTAAACCAAGATTAGCATTATTAATGCTGGTTTTGTATGGCATGTTTTATTTAAGCAGGCATATGAAATATATTCCGGTATTATCATTATTAAGTCTACATTTGATTGCAATCAACATTACTATATATTTACAGTATTTTCTTCAAGTAATGACATAGTTGATGGTGTCAAGCCCATTGACAACTACATTGTTTTGTTGTGAAAGAAGGATCCTATAATCAAGTCATTTTAATGCTTTAAGTGAATAGCTAGCAACATGACTAATTGAGGGTTTTTATCTCCTATCCTATTTTCGCGAAATTTAGTATGGATTTGGTATTTAACCTGAAATGTGATTCTGGATGAGGCCGAATAAACAAACTCCCAAATTAAGATTAATAAGTGTTCTATCGAGATGTTGTCGTACACTTTGGTTAATTACGTCCCGAGACACCGGTATTGCTTTCGGCGACTGATTTGCTGGGTTTTGTTATGGTATTAAGTGTGGACATAATGCGAACATAAGTCTAAGTTTAAGATTAAGATTGTTCGATTAAGAGGGAGATTATTGATCTGTGTACATGCACCTGCACGTAATCAATAATATAAATATTGTAAAGAATTAGCAATTGACCTTCGGTCAAGGGGGAGAATGTTGGAATTATTGACCTCTGTCAATTGGACCGAAAGGCCCATTAGAGTCCGACTAAAGCCCCTATTAGCTGTCCTGATCGGGAGGCAGAAATCAGCCCATTTAAAGGCCCGGCCCTGAACCTACAGCCTATATAACTAGAGAGAAACTCCCTGTTTACTCTAATCGTGTGTTAATCACGAGTTAGCCGCCAAGGGTTATTCCTAACCCTAATCTACCGATCACTAAGAGGCTGGAAGGTTTGGAAGCCGGTGTCCCTGATTCTACATCGACTTGCAGGCGTTTTTCTACCTCTACACCATCTGCAGCACCAATCCATAGCGCATCTAAGTCCAGGTAATGTTTAAGTCTCATCTGATTAGTTTAGTTCTAAGTGTGATCTATCTCTGACTAGTTAATCCTGTTAGTTTTAGATCAATTAGTTCTAACAATGGGCGCTCATCAATCAAAGCATGGCGCGACCGCTCACCGGACGTGCTCTGCGCGCGTACCGAACGCACGCACGCGATTCTGTCCAATTCGCTTGCCTGCGCCAAATCGACCGGCTGGCCAGGCCATAGCCGGCCAAGCTGCTGCTGGCATGAGTTGTGCGTGCATAGATGCGAGGCGAATCTCGGCATGTTTTGTCATCAAGAACACTGATAGCTCGTTCGTAGTACGTCGGAGGACGGGGCCTTTGGAGAGCCACACGAATCGAGCTTTTTCACGAGGCTCCCAAATGCGTACACCGACGGCGCATGTTAAACGAGGCAGCCGCGCCAAATGGTACTAACGTTCCGTAATAACTTCGTATAGCATACATTATACGAAGTTAGATGTCCTACGCAATGGCAGTCGACCGTGCGAACGCACCCTGCCACGTCGTTTATCTGGTCCGATGACACTTCCGTGCATGGCGTCTCAGATCTCGACGTCAGTCGCCGCTCATGCGTACGTGCTTTTTGTCTGTGTGTGTGTTGCGGGGGGGGGGGGGGGGGGGGGCGGTCTTCATTTTGTCCACCGTACTTCTGATTGCCCTCAGAAGCTCGAGATTTCGCGTACACCAAGCAGGTTCAAGAGTATAGTCGTGTGTCAATCGAAGTGATTGTCACTCCATATTTCTGCTTTGGTGCTTCGTTCCTGTGTTCTTTGGATTGGAGGATTCTTTTCCATGAACCATGTGTTTACTCTTTGTAAAGTTCCTGTGCGATGGAATTCCTGTATTATAAAATTAAGGAGACAGTTGTAAGTGAGTGACAAATACATATGTGGCGATTGTAGATAATTTCTAGGCACTACCTTAGTTCAAAAACGGCTGAGTACCAATTCGTAGTTCAATGTATTTTTATCTTTATTTTCTAAAAAAGAACTAGCTTCTTTGTGATGTGGTGATCCTATATATAATACATTTCTGGAAAAAAACTAGCTTCCACTTGTTTATGTGTTTGTCACTTCTTTTTTGAATTATTTTTCAAATTTTCAATTGTTTCTATGGAAAATTCCCCCTAGTGCTAGTAGTACACGCTTCTCATTTGGCTGGCTAAGCTAAAGCTATAGAAAAAATCGCTAGTTCATCATCGCTATCAGCTAGCGTAGCAAATGGAAGCCTCACCAAGGTTTGTAAAAAGGTGCAAACCAGACCAGAAACTGGAAAAACAGAAAAAACTTGTTCGGTCCGATTAGTAAAATTTGACAATTTTTTTTAAAAAACACACTGTGCATCATAGCAAAATCGAAAACCGACTGTTTTGTGGGGGGGGGGGGGGGGCATTGGACGGAGACGTACGGAAAAAGGGCATCGAATGCATGTCTTTCCGGATAAGCTTCCCCTCTCACTGCCCGGTCGCCCGGCGGCCGGCACCATTGCATCTGCATCCGCCATCCTGCGAAAACTTCAGACTTTCAGAGGCAGCTGCTGCGGCTGGCAGACAGCGGCGCCACTGTTGGAATAATTGACCTCGGTCAAGTGGCCCATAAAGACTCAATCCGAATTCCACTCTAACCCCTATTAGCTGCCTTGATCGGGAGGCAGAAATCAGCCCATCTAAGGGCCAAGCCCTGAACCTACAGCCTATATAACTAAAGAGAAACTCCCTGTTTACCCTAATCGTGTGTTAATCACGAGTTCAACCGCCAAGGGTTATTCCTAACCCTAATCTACCGATCACTAAGAGACTAGAAGGTTTGGAAGCCGGCGTCCCTTTGTTCTACATCAACATCCGGTGTTCCTGCCGTTCTTCTACCTCTACTGCATCTACATCGAGTTCGTCATCACCTACTTGATCTGCAGCCACTGCAGATCCATCTAATGGTGAATTTAAGTCCAGATAATGTCTCAGAATTATCTAATAAGTTAAGTCTAGGCGTGATCTAATTCTGTACTAGTTTGATTCCTGCTAAGTAGATTAGTCTAACAGCCGCAAGTCAAGCCCTTGGACAGGGACAGCAGCAAACCAACCGACCTCTCAATCGCTGGCCCGCGATACCTCTCGCACGCGGCGCAGAAAAGTTCTCCCTTTCTTGTTTCTTCTCATCAGAAAAGATTTTTTTTTCAATCGAGAAAAAGAAAGAAGGGGTTTTGTCCGCGCCCTGCCACTCCGTTTCGTCACGTACCAGGAGGAATCGATGTACCCGCGGCGGCGAACTTCTGTCGCGTGCCCGTGGATGATCACGCACGTCATCGCTTCCGTTCGCTTGTTGCTGCGCGCGGCGCAGCCGTCCGTGCGATTTCCTCGGCATGGAAGGAAATTTCTTCGGCATCCATGTCGGGCGTCGTCAGTCAGTCCCGTCCCTCAGAGTGATGTGATGGAGTGGTCGTGACAGGGGGTGCAGGCAGGAGGGGCCACCGGCAGCTGTTCCCATTCCAGGGAGGAGTTAATGACGCTTACCCACGGACATGGGGTTGACTCGTTCTTCTCTTCTCTCTGACCTCGGCAGTGTGGCCAGCTTGCAGATGTCTAGGCATATTATCGGGCTCGTTTCTAGGCGCCTACAGTATCAAATGATGGATGCAATGCATGAACGTTTGAGAGGAAGAGAAATGAATCCGTCGACTCTCAACGAAGGTTGGATTTGGTCCGTGTCGATCGTACTCCTATCGTACTCCTCCTATAGATTCAACTCTTCACTGGGGGTAGGTACAGATACGATCCGTGATGATTTGATCTGCACTAGGAGTAGTGTACTACATAAATGCCGCTGGATCCGTGCATGCCCTGCTCCGGTATTCAAGTGGTGGAGCACGCAGCACTACTCCCAGGATTGATTTTGTTGACTCACAGAGGCGTGTCTCTCGGACCCTTTGCACGTTGACTTCCAGCGGCTGCTTAGTTATGACACTTCGAGTTGAGGCGTGGCGTGGTGCGCGGGTGCGCCCATCGTGATCCATGTTCTGGACGGCCATGGGCCTCGACACTCCTCCCCTGGAGTACTACTACCATAGGTTCTGATACGTTCTCGACAAGTCAAGGAGCTCGCACAAATCTACGAGCGCATCCGGCAAGCTGAGCAATCTATCTACGCGCGATCCTAGACTCCGAGGCACAGTGCACGCGTGTGTATAGACGGCTACTACAAGCACACTTGTAGCTTTAGCGTACTGTACGCGTAGGCACATTGTTGTACCTACCCTGCCTTTACAGCTCGGAGCATGCAGTTCATTTGGACAAGCAAGTCGTCCTGCATTTAAGCCCGTGTGCCTTTCTTTTTCGCTCAGCTCAGCAAATTCAAGTGTTGCCAATGCCACCTAGAGTGCTCCTAGCACACTGTTGGTCCCTTTTTGCAAGCAAGTCGTCCTGCATTTAAGCCCGTGTGCCTTTCTTTTTCGCTCAGCTCAGCAAATTCAAGTGTTGCCAATGCCACCTAGAGTTCTCCTAGCACACTGTTGGGCCCTTTTTGACATCCTCTCTCTCTCTATAGATCTCTCACTCTCTAGCTCTGTGTTACTCGCTCCGTTCCGAATTACTTACTCCCTCCATTCTATAATACTTCAGTCATGTTTAGCAGGGCTTCGGATTCTGTAAAAAACAGATTCTGTAATGGATTCTGAGACAAAACAGATTCTCTGGCTTCTTCTGAATTCTCTGTCAAAATAGCTTCTCCAGTTAGCCCGTTTGACATTTTATGAAGTGGATTATGCATGTCAAATGAATGCAATACATCTAAAATAAAAGCTTCAGCTTGTCTACACCTTGTGTACCATATTGAAATAAAAATAAGTACATCAAATAAATAAAATATAAAAGTTTGAACATTTATTATTATTATTATTATTATTATTGCTGCAAAATATACTAAAGTGTAGTCTAGTTTCGAAGATCTCATCGTAATGATCGCAACGGTGTAATGGGTTTGCAATTTAGATTTTTGGTTTGTAAGCTACGGTTTTTTTAACAAACATCAGTGTGATTTGTCTAGCGGGGCCCGCCCACCTAACGCGTTGTCAGTTGAGAATTCGCGAAAAGCTCGTTTTTACGGATTCTGCTTCTATGTGCAAAATGAAAACGGATTCTTCTCTTCTCTTTCGAAAACGGATTCTCATCTTCTCTTTCCTCATAAGCTGTTTTGAAAAAAACCGTTTGGCAATTTAGAGCAGAAGCAGAATCCAGAATCCAGTTGAGAATCCGTGCCACAGAGGCCCTTAGCATTATGGCTCTGTAGCAGATTTATTAAACATTCTCTAAATCTGGACAACATGTATGTCCAGATTCATTGAACATTCAATTAATCTGGACACCAAAAAACACTCTCAGGATACCAAGTAAACTGAGATGAAGAAAATACTGTTTTATCTCCGGACACATAAATTAAAAGGTAGTGAAGCTACATGTAGGAGAGATAGAGATAAAGGTGTATTGGCATGCAAAGATGAACAACTACTGGCTTCAACTTCTACGGTCAGCAAGTTATCCAACTAGTGCAAAAGCAGCTTAATTTCTCTCACGCGGCGCTTCACAGTGTTCACAGGCCAAAGCAACCGCAAAGGCTGCACGAGGACAGTGTTTCCGTTACAACAATCGCAAACCCGCAACGAACAGGTCATGGCATCTGCATGGGGTAATGCGGGATCAGGCCATGCATATGACTGCATGAGAGGGCTGGGGCCCTTGGGGGTTTCTTACAGCTGAGGTTACGGAAAAGCTTCATGCAGATCAGCAGATGCAGGCATGGCTATGATATGATGAAGGAACGGCAGAGCAGGCCAGGCAGGCTGCAACGCGATGCATGCCTGCGCGAGGGAAGGAAAAGGTCAAGGCGAACGCAGCTTTAGCGACGTGTGAGCATTCAAGGCTTGCCTGCTTCTTTCCAAGGGCAGGGGTGACATGGCCAGTCCTGCGTGTTTCCTTGCTCATTAATCCTCCCTTCCCTGGAGCACCCACGGATGGTTGGGATGGATATCCATGGGACTGACGGACATTGTCCCGCGCCACTGTTTCGCACCAGGTCGGGAATAGCAATTTAATCTCCACGTTAAGACCTGTAGTACTGTTTATGACCTCTTTTGGTTAACATAATAAGGCTAGTTCGGTCTGGAACACGGGAACTTCACACGACGCTCCTCTTGTTGCGTTGTTTGTTCTTGTGAAATGATGGAACAGTATGATCCAAGAAATGAAATTAATTAAGGGGAGTTTAATCTGTAGTTATGGAAGGATCGAGAAGCTTGTGCATGGACGTCAAACAAGACACGACCAACAGCACAGTCCCGTTCGCGAAAAGATCTGGGAATGAATCGGCTAGCTAGCCCGTTGCATTCTCATTACATGAGGGATGTTTATGCTCCTATTCATCGGGTAACATCAACGTTAACTGCGGCGGCAACGGCGATTAAATGCAGTGTCAGTGGTCTATGGACGAGGCTCTGCAAGCGTCGCCGTCACGAAGGAAAAATTAGGTCAAGTGTCCTATTAAGTTATCGCAGCGGTGCAAGCCCAGTTGCAGCTTGAGGCGGTCCGGGATCAAAGGCATATTAGTCCCCTACATAATAGTGAGAGGCAGGAGCATTACATTGCCCACTAACCTCTTGCCTTTTCAGTGAAAGGGTATATACTCTAATGGTTATAAAAGACTCGGTAGCACATTAGGTCCTGGATTCGACTTTCTGTGTACGTGAAATTTTTAAGATTCAACGGCGTTGTATTTTCAGCGATAGGCGATGTAGACATCGACAACGAGGTGTCAGGGGTAGAGTACGCATATGTCCGTTTATAAGGGTGAGTGTGCGTGAGTTGTGATTGTGTAATCACAAAAAAAAAGACTTACCTTTCCACACCATGCATAGATGCATATCTTCTCTGAAGAAAATAAGTGTCTGGGCTTATTTGCTTAATTTTTTAAGGCATGCTATGGCTTCAAATTGAGGAATCTAAGGATCACCCCTAACTCTCTTTAGTTGAATAAAACAAACAATCTTTTATAATGAGCACTAACTGTAGAAAACTACATTAAGCTGAACTAAATAGGACCGCAGGGAACACTGTGCCACCAATCTACACCTTTGGCATGCAATAAAAAATACATGTATGGGTTATACCATGACAAGGATATCATGCGGGGAGAAACCTCTAAATTGGATGGTATTTTATAATATCGATAATTTATCAAGTAGCCGGCCAGTTCTTATTAGTAAAAACCTTACAGGACAATAGCACGAATAGGTGTATAATCAAGAAAACAGCATATTGTCAACCACTCTCCTAAAATTTCAACTCCTCAATCCATGTAAAAGGTGAATCTCCTATGTAGGTAACACTAACATAACAGTACTCCCTCAAAACATGAAATGGATAAATTCCTTCTCTTAGGATCACGATAGACTGGAATACATGAGTGGAGATACACAAGTTACTCGATACTACTAGAGAAATCATGCCACCCCATATGATCCTCATGCATGAGTGAATAAAATCGATCCATGACCGCAACAAAATTAACGTGCAGTCCTCTTGTATTCATGCCTTTCATATCCAGTACTAAAATTTACATCTCGCATTAATTAATATGTGATAAAGAATGGTGGAGGATTCACGCACATGATTTTTAAGTTACTATTATTTTTGCTATCAATCTTACCTATTCAAAGTCCAAGCCCCCCAACATGTGCCACCAAACAACAATCAAGCACAAATCCATGGGAAAACAATTAATACTAAGGAAAACTTGCATACCGGTAATAGCGTAAATAGCATGAAAGATAACTTATTACTACTAAATTTTCGCTGGATAAATTCAAAAGAGCAAGAATTGAAAAGTAAAATATTGATTTTAGCGGATCTAGAACACAAACATGTCACTCCTAAATTTAGAGAACAAACACAAACTAAAGAACACAGTCAAGGATATAAATTCTGTAAGGATTATTATTCTTAAGGATGTACAATTGTTTGGTTTCCCATGCACATCACCATGGATCATCATGATAAACTTCAGGATTTACTACCACTTCTACATCACCATGCACCACACCAGTTACCCATGGATTAGTTTTGACTGACACATAGTTACATAAACGATCATCAGTTCCAAACCCTAAGTTGAAAAACCCAAAAACAAAAAAAGAAGCAAGGAACTAGATTGGCTAAACCAGATCACTGCCAGCTTCGCATGCATCGATCTAGATCGCCAGTGATTCGAGTTCCTGGCTTCTTTCTTCTTCTTCCAGCCCAGTCGCATTTATTTTGGATTTTGGTTCTGTTCTAACGCGGCAGTAAATAAATTAAAAGAAGTCGCACGGGTCGGCCAGCGGCACGCCCATGCCCATGAGCCCGGCCTCGCCGTGGCCCATGCCGTCGTCGAGCAGCCAGCTCTCGAGCATCGAGAACGCCGGGCCCCCCGGCGCCGC
>LAPY01003584.1:10893-30477 GCA_000970635.1 Eragrostis tef
GAAAGGGGAGGCGGAGGCGCGGCCGCTGGCGGCGCTGCATTGGGTGTTGCCGCCGTGCGCGGCGCCGATGTCCTCGTTCTTGACGATGACGATCTCCTCCAGCTGGATGCTCAGGTACGCCTCGTCTTCCTTCGTCATCTTCTTCTTCGGCTTCTCCTCCTTCACCTCCTCCACCTCGGCGGGCGCGTCAGTGGGAGCAGGCGCCGCCCGGCGGCTAGCGACCATGGCCGCGAACCTCTCCATGTCCCCCAGGAAAGCAAGAAGGCTACTCGCCTCGCCTCCTCCCTCTTTCCCCAAATGGCCCGAGCGCTCTTTCCTTCCTCTCGCGCGGCTGGCTCGGTGATCTCTTGAAACTCGCGCCGCAGCTGCGCTCTGATCTGGATAAATAAGCGGATGGCTGTCTCGCGGCCGTGTGCGCCTTCTCCGACTCGGCGAGCACCCGCCGCGCCGCGCCGCGCCGTGCTGGCCCGGGGGGCGTGGGTTGTGCTGTTGCGTTGTTGGGCCTTCAGTTCGGAATTCGGATGGGCATCCGCGTGGTACGATGGGCTTTTAAATTGGATTGGGCTGAACAAGTTGGGTTGAAATTGTGATTTTGAAAAAAGGGGCAACAAACTCACCCAGTCACACGAATCCTCCATCCAAACGAATATGTAACTTTTTGTTGTTGGAGGAATAGATTATGAACAAATCGAAGATTTGAGCAAATAGGGGGTTTCAGAAATTTTAGCAAATTGTGCATCTTATTTTTTCTCTTTATTACGTGCTTGATGTCCCATTAATATTTTTATAGGACATGGACATCACATTTTCTACTCCCTTTGTACCATAATAATTTTACTTTTAGAATTTCTTTTCTAGGTCAAAAAATCTTAAGATTGATCATTTTTATAGTGAGGAGTACTAGCACTTACAAATACAAAAATAAGTTTACTATGAAAATATATCTCACGATGATTCTAACAATACCAATTTTGTGTCATAAAATTGTTACTCTTTCACATAATATTGGTTAAACTTGTGACAATTTCATCACTTAGAAGAATAAAAACTGAAAACTAACTTATCTTGGATGGAGTATAATAGACAACACGATAAAAAGTGAGTAAGATCACTGGTAAATGCTAGTACATGATCTCATAGAATTTGCAGCGCCATAGAGGATATTTATTGTTTCATACTCACTCTCGACTAACCACGCATTAGTAAGTTTACAACGCACAATACCATCTTACGATGAATGAATCACCGCAGAGAACAGTGCCATCGATTATGGATGGCACACTTAATTTACTCAGAAATCTTTACATCAAATGCCTCACCACCAGGCACCAGACCTCCTCTCTTTATAAGGTTTTGAACAGTTGTAGCGCCACAAAAAGGAAAAAAGCTTGCTCTTCGCAGATCAAAGAGCATTCCTATCGCAACAATGAGTTACTAAATTCCTGTACAAGTATCATGAGACCACCCTCTTTGATTTTTTTTTTTGAACAGATACCCTCTTTGAATTTTGTTTTGGCAAAACAAAAGCCGAAGTTGCGATGATCGCAATTATCCATCAGTTGCGTCCCCATCTGAATTCTGAAAACCCATGCATTGCCTCCCTCCATCCAAATCGATCCAGGTCATATCTTCATGTTGGCGTACATGATGAACTGGAGCTCCTTGACGCAGTCCTGCATGGACGGCCGCCCGGCACTCTCGAAGCAGACGCAGCGCGCGGCGAGGCGGGTGAACAGGGACACCGACTCCACCGTGTAGGAACCCTTGGCCATGTCGCGGTCGACCACCTTGCGCAGCTTCTTCCGGTCGCCCACCACCTGATGGATCCTGACGAGGAGATTCTGCTCCTGCGGCCCCTGGCTCAGGTCGATGGCGCGCCGCCCGGTGAGCAGCTCCAGGAGCACGACACCGAACGCGTACACGTCGCTCTGCAGCGTCAGCTTGCCCGTCTGAAAAATGACAGCATTGGCACGAAGCAACGCATCAGCATGGACAGCAGCACATTGCAGGGGCAAGCACCTGAACAGGCTGAACTGAAGGTGCAGGATCACAGCCATACCAGTGCGTATTCAGGGTCGAAGTAGCCAAATGTGCCCAGCACCCTGGTGGTCGTGTGCAGATCCAGGTCCTGCGGCATCAGCTTGGCGAGCCCGAAGTCGGAGATCTGACAAGGTACATTTTGTGTCAGGCAATGAAATTCAGAGGCCCCACATTTTTTTCTCATGCTTTCCATTTGGTCAGAGATTGTGAGCAGCGATGACTGAATTACCTTCGCCTCGAAGTGTTCGGTCAGGAGGATGTTGCTGGACTTGAAGTCCCTGTGGACGACGGGGACGCCGACGGCCGTGCTGGAGTGCAGGTATGCCAGCCCCCGAGCCGCGCCGAGCGCGATCCGCAGCCGCAGTGGCCAGTCCATCTTCACCTCCCCAATGCCTGAGAAAAAGCGTCAGGTCAGCAGTCTGTAACTTCTGTTGGATGAGAAACATGGAAAATGTGGTTGCACAATGGGAGCAAGAGCAAGAAGGTTTGGTGCCAACCATTGAGGATGTCTTGAAGGTTGCCTTTGGGCATGAACTCGTAGACCACGAACCGGTGCTTCCCGTCAGCGCAGTAGCCGATCAACCTGACCAGATTAGGGTGGTCTAGCCTGCTCAGGATGTCGATCTCCACCCGGAACTCGCGCTCGCCATCCGCGTGCTTGGATGTAGGCAGGTCCATCTTCTTGATGGCAACAATCTTCACGTTCAGCGGAGTTAATACAGGGTTAGAAATAAGTTCTGAATAATGCAAGTGAAATACTGACATACTGAAACTACTGAGTGAAAGTTATCAGAACAAAAAAAACAATTCAGGAATGGAGGAAATAACATATTAGTACTTAAAAACTACAAATTCAAGGTCTCTTATGAGAATCAATTGATGGTTGGTTATACTTTATACTTGACTGGTGGTTAGAACTTGCTTTTCGTGAGAAGAATGTTAAGACTCGATGTCACACCCCTCTGATTTTTGCTGTCTGCTGGGCTTATCACATCCAAATCAGGCGACTGTAACCTAAACAATTTAATAATTGTCCGAACACATACAACCAAGAATCATTGGTGCAAAACTGCCAATAATTTGAAATCCTTCGCAGCAAAGCTACTAAATGACAAAATAACATCTACTTCCAAGATCAGACAGATATCGTGGACAGAGCGTTGCGCCGACAGAAAAAATAAAGCAGATTAGGATAAAGGCACCTGGCCATCCTTCAGCACGCCTCTGTAAACCCGGCCAAAACCGCCCTTGCCGACGAGGTTCCGGTCACTGAACATGTTGGTCGCCTCCTCCATCTCCTTGAGCGTGAACACCATCGTGCAGTTGCGCTTCTTCGGCGGTGGGCTCTGCTCCTTCACCTGCCATAGCTCTGCTGGCTTTTACACCCCCGCAAAGATTGATGGTTGGTTATACTTTATACTTGACTGGTGGTTAGAACTTGCTTTTCGTGAGAAGAATGTTAAGACTCGATGTCACACCCCTCTGATTTTTGCTGTCTGCTGGGCTTATCACATCCAAATCAGGCGACTGTAACCTAAACAATTTAATAATTGTCCGAACACATACAACCAAGAATCATTGGTGCAAAACTGCCAATAATTTGAAATCCGTCGCAACAAAGCTACTAAATGACAAAACAACATTAACTTCCAAGATCAGGCAGATATCGTGGACAGAGCGTTGCGCCGACAGAAAAAATAAAGCAGATTAGGATAAAGGCACCTGGCCATCCTTCAGCACGCCTCTGTAAACCCGGCCAAAACCGCCCTTGCCGACGAGGTTCCGGTCACTGAACATGTTGGTCGCCTCCTCCATCTCCTTGAGCGTGAACACCATCGTGCAGTTGCGCTTCTTCGGCGGTGGGCTCTGCTCCTTCACCTGCCATAGCTCTGCTGGCTTGTACACCCCTGCAAAGGAAGTTCAGATTATCAGACTCCCTGAGAGGTATCGACTGATCAGGAAAAAAGGATTCATCTGTACTTGCAAAATAGCAATCATGTAGAAGGAGGAGTTGCACTCACATGGATTTAACTGATCAAGTGATCTGCTTCGCCTCCTCTTGTTCCACGCTGAAACTATGTTGAACATCTTCAACCCTCCTTTTTCCATTTCCACACAAGGCCAATGGAATTACAGGCCGAAGCTTTTACAGTTTGTTGAGCAAGGATCTTCGCGCTGAAACTTTCTGAAGCATCTAGTTCTTCCAAGATACCTTCCCGTGATAACCAACTGAGAAAATATTCCTTGCTCCAGCCCAAGGCCCGCGCACAGAGGGAGCTACACTTTATGAGAAAAACACAAGTCCTGCTACTGGAAGAACGGCCACCACTGCAAGTATCAGGACATTCAACACATAACATGGCATCAAACGCAGTGTTCAAGGAAGAAAAATCACACTCCTCTCGAACTGAAAAAGAAAAGGAAAACGATCAAACAGGTGATCATGAACAAGCAAGCAAGGCTAACCTGGACCGAGAAGCCGAACCACGGACGGACAGGAGCACAAGGACGAGCTAGGACAGGACACGGAGGGTCAGTACATTACAGGCGTGAGGCGAGGATGAAGGGTAAAGAAGATGTTCTCTTGGGAGCTAAGTCCGACGAGACGGGCCACCTAAGGCGTTGGCAAAGAAGTAAAGGGAGGACAACAAAAACCGAGTTGCGGCGGGGGCATTAGCAACTAGCAGCAAAGGCAGTGGATGGCGCAGCGTGCTTACGGGCCACGAAATGCCGAAACGGACGACGGATCGTTCGCGGCGAAGCTCCCGGCTTTGCGAGAAACGAAAGTGAATTTGAATTGAGGAAATGAGGGTGGAGCGTTTGTTTGGTTGGTGCAGGGAATGGCAGGAGATGATCTGAAATTTGGGCGAGGCGGTGAGCGATTGGGACGTTTGGAGGGAGAAATGGACGGGGTGGTGGCGACTAAGGACGGAGGAGCGGTGGTAGAGGTGGTGGTGGTTGCAATGTAGCCGTTATCAGGAAGCTTTCAAGCTCCAGTGCTGAATTACTTTAGTCTTATTTCTTCAAAAAACAAATTACTTTAGTCCTAACAAAGTTACAAAACTGAACCTAGCTGAACTAATAGTACTGTTTGACATGTTCGTAATAAGAATATATAAGTGTAATCACTATCAAGCCAGATGGATGAGTCTACTTGGTTTCAATCTGGCCACCAATTTTTAAACTGAAATCGCGAACCGGCCAGCTAAAGGAAAGGATCACTAATTTGTTATTAATAGCTTTGAAAATGATAATGGTTTCTTGATCGGTGATGCAAAGTGGAAGGCTGATCGGATCCAGGTTGATCTCGACGCGTGAAACGAATGTACCGAGGGCGAGGTTAGTGTGTCTCGTAAGCGTTTCCTGGTTGGGTTGCAGCAGATCAATCGGCTGACGGCAACACGTTTGATATTGTGGGGAAGTTGTAGGTGAGGTTTGTTGGTTTTGGTTGCAGGTCTGACGAACGAATTGACCAAACTTGCCACTGTTTACGGCTGGGTTAGCAATAATAAAGGACTTAAAAGTACCACACAGAGTACGCACTAAGTACATACGTGTGTTGTATGCAAGAATTCAAATGTCTGCATGTACCAAATTACTTGACCGGAACCGATTAAGACGTTTGGCGCTGCACTTTATGTCCTGCATTTTCAGTTATTGGAATTAGTAAGCCCTCTTGTTCTTGTAACCAAATACTATCGTACAAAATAAAGTCCATGATGCAGCACAGCTACAAAACTGCAGTATAAATGTATAATATAGCACGAACTAACTTTCCATCAAGCAAGATATACAACATTACGGTACGGCTAATGTGAAAGCTACATAGTTAATTCCCTTAACGATTTAAAATTTCCAAAATTCTATTTTAACATCAAGAAGTTTCAATTTTTGAAGTATTAACTTAAAGTTAATATGAAGATGGTTGTAATTTTCAATTTACCTTGTCATATTTTCACAGTAACCTTACTATACATCTGACATAGTCGACCGTATTGCATGAGTCACGCGTAAGGCAACATCAGCAGGAGCTGTAGTAAGGTCATCACGATGTGAGGAAAACAAAGTGCTCCAACGCTCCTTGTACGAGAGAGTCGGATAATTGTGTCATACAACAACGAAAGTTTACCTCATGTTTTAATTTGTGGAAAAAGCAAGTAGTCCGGCGAGTAGTATAGTATCAACGATCCAGTTATAAGATTAGTATTTGATAATTTCTAGCCACTAATGAGCAAACATAGTGGCCCTTCTCCTTTGACCAAATACAACTTGAGAAAATAGAAGATGCCTGATTAAGTGTACCTCTGCACTAGGTTGCTAACCAACATTATGCAAAATCGAAGGAGTAGTTTTCAGACTATTACAATCGTATAGGAGTAGCGGATTTAAGTTCTAGAAGTCCTATGGTTTGTCACATCAATCAAAGCTGGAAAAGGTTGCTCGTTGGCAAGTTTGACGCCACAAACACACTGTTGCCTTCCCCACCCTCAGATCTCAATCTAACGGCGCGTACACCCTCTCTGCGTCTGAAGAGTGGCGGCCGCAGTGGCCAACCCGCCGACTCCCCTCGCACGCCGGCTTCCTGCGAGAAAACTGCGAACGCGAAGCAGCGGCGGCCACGACACAATCCGGCGGCGCGAATGGAGAAGAGCAACCAAGCCAGCGCGCCTCCGCCGCCGCCCATGGAGGCGTTCCCGTTCGAGGGGAAGAAGCCCGTCAAGAACCCATTCGTCCCCATCGGTACGCGCCTTTCCCGCCTCCTTTTTGAGCGCTCGCGTGGCCCTTGCGCCGTTTGCGGCGGGATCAGCTGCCGGGACCCGGATCCGGGTCCGGAGGGTTCGTTGTGGGTTGCTCGAGCGTGCGGCCAGGGATCGTGTGCTGTTGCTCTAGGATTGCGGGATGGTGATTCGATTCCTGAGGGGTTTTAGGCGTGGAATTTTGGAGGGTGGGGGATCTAGGGTTGTTGTAGGATCGCTTTGTTTTGTTCATGACAGGCTAGATTGATGGAATTTAGTTAAAATGAATGGTTGTTTGGCTAATTTTACTACCACTTCTAAATCATTGCTGCCGCAGTTTGCCTGTTGTTTGAGCTCATTTGCATGGCATGACACGCGTTCTTAACAACATTAATCAGTAACTGTGCCATGCTGAAATGGATGGAAAGTGAAATTGAGATAGTATCCGCGAGCCAATTCTTTGGTGTGAAGACTCTGGTTGAATGTTTAGCTTCATTGGTTGCCAATGCTAGTACAATGAGATTTCCCTCTGGACCCTTAAACCTTCACTTTAGATTCCTTTGTTTTGAATTAGGTTGGATTAACTGTGCAGGCATGAAAGCACAAAATTACTCACTCAGTTCTAATTTCATAAGCCACAAAACGGTGAAGTTGATGAATTAATACAACCGTTGGCTTATCAGATGATTTCATCAGTATTTGTTACATGACTTTATTTTGTAAAATCGTATTTCTCCTGGTTGGGTGTACAAGAAGAGTGGCAACAGTGTCACTGGTACATTGTTTGACGGAAACAAAATGAGTGTGTAGTCCATAATAAATTGTAACCGTGTTATTTGATATAGCAAAAACAAAGCCTTTAATCATTAGGTATATAAATTATATGCTTTAGGTCAGATGCATTGGGGATGACCTGTTGGTTCTTTCATACATATAACAGGTGTTGGAGTTAGGATTTGTAGCGTCTCTGTAAGCACATTCTTCTTCTTAATTCCCTTGTACACCACTTCAAGCATCCGTTTTGATGATGCCCTTAAAGTTCGTAGTACATGTGAAGCTTCTTGAAGAGGCAAATGTTCTGGATATTGAAACAGTTTGAGTCCTTTAACACAGTACCAACCATCTAGCTCATTTATGTGCACTCCAGATATAGTCTCTGATCACTTATGAACTAGCCATATTTTTTAAACACTTCATAACATTGAATGACATATTTTAATGTACTTTCTGGATCCGGTAGGCAATAGTTTTTGTTGTCTATTGGAGTCAACTGGATTGGAGCATCTTGAATCGAAACTGAATTGCAGATACTATTTTATTACTAAATGCTAATTTATCTACACCTGCTTCACCTATAATTGCTTGAATTATCTGTTTCTTATTGAATGTTGCACCATTTCAGGTGCATTGGTGACTGCTGGAGTTCTAACTGCTGGCCTGATCAGTTTCCGATATGGAAACTCTCAACTGGGCCAGAAACTGATGAGGGCACGTGTGGTTGCTCAAGGCGCTACAGTTGCTCTGATGATTGGCAGTGCTTACTACTACGGGGATCAAATCAAGCTCTTCAAGAAAGGGTCTAGCCCATGAACTTCTTTGGTTTCTTTGTAGTTCATGGAATGTCATATATGCTCTGAAATTTCGTCTGGATACTGGTGTTCATCCTTCCTAACATTGGGCTTAACAATGTCATTTTGGCCTGACATGAGGTAGCTCACTAGAAATTGGTATTGGTTCAATGAGCTGGCTTATGATAGTATAATAAATATTTTGTTTGTTAACCAAGGCATGTGTGATTTTCTACTTGTTTGGATGTGTTCAATTGTCCAATGGAATGCAGCTAGTATTATATTTCTTCCTTCTTACAAACTATGTTATGTGACAAATGATTCACTGTTAACAGCTGAGGCAGTTTCCTAGTGAGCTATTGTGTTTATTATACCATAGCTGAAAACTGACCTGGTTTTGACCAGTGGTGGCCTATAGGTGCAGTTCCGCACTCTGATTCATATTCCTTCCAAATTGATCAGTCAACAAATACAACACTGAACATAATGCAAATGAGTAAAAGATATAATGTACTATTTATTATGGATGCCAGACAGAAAACTCGATATTCAGTTCATCAAAGCTCATGAACTTGGAGGCAGGCAGGCGTGCTCACCACAGGCCGCACTGACGGCACATGAAACAATAGCTCTCAAATAATAATCAGATGACCGGCATTAGTTAAATGCATATCCGCACTTAAATCATCTCAGGCGAGCAAAGTGTGCTCGTTGATAAAAGTAGAAATTTCGCAGTGATCCAGCTTCTTACAAACACCCACGCCAATAATAGTTGCAGGGTAGCGAACTTTGTACGGAGCACAAATCAGCCACAATTTTTTTACATTTGATTTTGCGGACTAGGTAAGTATAGAATAAGGGTGTAACAGTGTAAGCTCCCTAAGCTACCATTACAAGGCCCCAGATTGGTAGTAATAAATACACAATAAAAATAAAATAAAATGCATGTTTATGTGCACAGATTGCTATACCGACTGTACATTGCAACAACAAAACCCAATCCCCAGTACAACCCAAAAAGTTTTTTTTTCTCATGTACAATTACAACCCAGAGTCAGCTAACATGTAATTTACCACATACTCTACGCACTTTCTGCTTCGATTAGGTGATTGAAATGAAGATGTAGCAGCCTCCGAGCAGACAAGTATTGTCTGCCTTACAGCACCACTGGGACAGTCTTAATTTCAGGACATTCATGTAGTAATGTCTCTTGTTCAGCATCCTCAATCAGAAAAATATTCTCTGTCGGCTTATAGAACCACCAGGACATATGGTCTTCAATTTTGAAGATCCTCACGTCCCTTGTTTCTTAGGCATGATTACCACTCAGCTTGCGAAAAGGGCTATATGACTTCTAACTTTGCGGCAAAATGGCACCTGCGCTAGGACCGTCCAGGCTTTTGAATGCGTGTAGGATAGTAAGATCAAGCTTACACCATCCAAAGACCTTATAAAAAGTAACCAAAAAGTAAAGTACACACTGAACATGTTAGCAATTCACCAAGTCACCATATAGTCTCCTAGCCTCTTGCAATGGATCTACTTGAAACACTTCATTAATCCAAAGCATCTGTGTGTTCCGTATGGGATAAAAATCAGGGACCACCACATCAAACCCATTTAGGTCATCTGGATTCAGAACTGATGCGACAACATTCTGCAGAAGTGTAGAATTCATCAATACATCCTAAGATTTTAAGTACATTACATCAATTTTCTAACCATTATAGAACTGAAACATGTAAAGGACGAGTTCCTTAAAAAAATGCAATGGAAGAAAATTATGTCTACAGAACCACCATTCCAGGAGGCAGATATAACGGCAGTGGTGCACAGAGATGAGAAGAAAAGAGATGTTCTGGAAGGAAGACGAAAGGGATGTGTTTTTTTTTTCGTTGCTGGGTCCCACAGGCTGCCTGACACCGCAAGCGGTAGGCCTGTAGCGCTCAATGCCAAGTTACCCAGTGTTGGGCCCGTTAAATTTCTGAGGCAGCAGAACAATTGGCTGTGGCTGTATTACTAGTTGCAACCAGGCTTTGTTCTTTCTTGATAAAGAATTGACGGGAATTTTTTGATAAAGAATTGCAACCAGGTATAGGGTTAGGGCTGGATGAAAAGCTCGTGGCTCGTTAGCTCGGCTCGTGGCTGGCTCGGCTTGACTCGGCTTGGCTCGTTCACTTTTTCCAATGAGCCGAGCCAGCTTTGTAGCTCGTTATGTTTAACAAGCCGGCTGGGGTACATATCTATATCGCTACAAAGACAAAAGAGTCCTTGAAAATCAATAAACCTCATATCAATACCATCTCGGGTTTGGATGGTAGGATATAAATGAGAAGCAAGAAACAATCACGAAATTTTAAGTGTAATTGTTATGGAATTTGCATCATACATATTAACTTGCTTCTTCTGTTTTTAAAGAACTAATAATTTATTTATTAAAGACCGTGGCAGTGCCGCGGTGCACACGCATGTCAGCTAGTTTCATTGCACAACAATTCACAGGTTGTAGAAAAATGTCCATGTGTTTCATCTAATTAATATAAACTCTTTCAGAAACATACATTCTTCAATAGAATGCCATGTGTCCTAGAATACTGATGTGAAAAACATGCTATGACAGACAATCAAATGATAGATGAACTCACCAAAGTTCCCTTCCAGCAAGCATTTAGGGTAATAAATTTTAGAAGTTTCTCTTCCAAGCGACCTAAGACTTTGCCCGAAACAGAAGATACCTCCAAGTCTCCGCAAGAGAAATCAGGAGGAATTCCATAGTTTCTTACAATGACACTTGTGTGCTTCTTCAACATTTTTTCTAGGCAAGATCCAATAGTATGCTGCAAGTTTGTGCTGCTTCCGTCTTTTGAAAGCTTCAAACCAACAGAAGCATTCAGATGTGCAACTTCCTGAAGTCTAAGCATCAATTCAGCTCTTGTATCATCAGCCCAGCAACAGCACAGGGATGAGCCATCATCTGATTAAACCAAAGGTATAAAGAAAAGAAAACTAAGTCTCTGTGTATGTATTGTCGGATCAATTTCATTTTAATCAAGGATTGAGCATGATATATATTGCTATGTTGAATAAAAAGTTGCAGCTTACCAAGAATAAAACCAGCTAGCCGAACTTTTACGTTTGGTCCTTTACCGTGGCTCGTCAATTTGGGAGTTTGGAGGTCATGTAGGTAACTGTCCAACACCAGCATAAGGACAGTTGCTACCTGTATTAACAAAGGTGACGACATCAAATGAAAAATTTAAAGTAGAAATTAAGCAAACAGATAAAAAGAAAAATACACCTGAAGTTAACAGATCCAGAAAGAATTAAAGGTACAGCAGAAAGCAACCTACCCTGCTGTGGAATTGCGTGCATCTATTGTCTGTAAAATGCTTCAGGCGAGAGAACAAGCACGGCACAACTGTAGGTGAGTTATGCTTTAAGCAATTAGACAAGGATGATGACATAACTCTTCCGTCATTCAGGTCAGCATGTCTGATGGAGATAACTTCAATATATGTCACGGGCATTAACAGTAATTCATGCCTGCGCCCAACAACAGAGAATATAAAATTTGAGACAGAATGTTATTGTATATAATGCATACTTACAAATCAAAGAAAACAAAAGATAATATATGCACTGACAACAGTAATCTGATAAAATTTTGTGGGCGACAATGCACCAAGTTATTTTAAATTTATCCTGATAAATGGCCTTTTGGTACTTCAGGTTTTTGCCAAACGGGCAAATTAACGGTCCAGGTTTAAAAATATCTGATTATGGCGCTAAGTTTACAGTTTTTGGTCTAATCAGGATCCATCCACTGTTAGTAATTAAGCTGCCCAGTTTTTGGATAAGGGGGAAAATTTGCTGGTGTGATGATTGGGCCAACACCTACTTCATATGCCATGCGGAGTGCTGATTAAACACCTAATCATCATCCCCCAGCATTGATCACAGCCTGCATAAGGATCAAATTATCCCTTCTATGAGGTCACTTATGCGACCTAGCATAGTGCATAGTCAAGAGCATCAATATACCAATCCCGTTTCATCATCTAGTGACTTTTTCACAACAACAAGGACACAGGAAGAAGGCAGTTTAGTCTGTTATGGGCTGATTAACCAAAAGAGGGGTGACAATTAGGTGCTGAATCAGTGTTCCATATGGGGTGACATTTAAGAAAGGTCCGCCCAATATGTCTGACTCTAAGAATGTTGTAATGGGCCCTAACCTCAGTCGACGATTTTAGATCAATTCCTGCAACAATATGGATGAGCCAGGATCTGGATTTCAGTATTTCAGTTCACCAAAGAGGCCCTTAATGGACCACAATTGATCCTTTTCAAACTGTAAGAACGAGAGTCAGATTACTTATTTAACTTTGGAATTTAAGATCCACTAAGTTTTCGATACTAAATGAGTAGTATTTGCCCTCAGATTAACTGCATACTCTATAGCAAATCTGATAAAATTTTGTAGGCGACATAGCACCAAGTTATTTTAAATTTACCCTGATAATTGGCCTTTTGGTCCTTCAGGTTTTTGTCAAACGGGCAAATTAATGGTCAAGGTTTAAAAATATTTCATTATGGTGCTACGTTTACATTTGTTTATCTAATCAGGATCCATCCACAATTAGTAATTAAGCTGCCCAGTTTTTGGATAAGGGGGAAAATTTGCTGGTGTGATGATTGGGCCAACACCCACTTCATATGCCATGCGGAGTGCTGATTAAACACCTAATCATCATCCCTCAGCATTGATCACAGCCTGCATAAGGATCAAATTATCCCTTCTACGAGGTCACTTATGCGAGCTAGCATAGTGCATAGTCAAGAGCATCAATATACCAATCCCGTTTGATCATCTAGTGACTTTTTCACAACAACAAGGAAACAGGAAGAAGGCAGTTTAGTCTGTTATGGGCTGATTAACCAAATGAGGGGTGACAATTAGGTGCTGAATCAGTCACCGTTCCATATGGGGTGACATTTAAGAAAGGTCCTGATTTGTCCCAATATGTCTGACTCTATGAATGTTGTTATGGGCCCTAACCTCAGTCGATGAGTCACGATTTTAGATCAATTCCTGGTCCATCAACAATATGGATGAGCCAGGATCTGGATTTCAGTTCACCAAAGAGGCCCTTAATGGACCACAATTGATCCTTTTCAAACTTTAAGAACGAGATTATTAGATGCTTTGGCAAACTTTAAGAGCCAGATTACTTATTTAACTTTGGAATTTAAGATCCACTAAGTTTTTTATACTAAATTAGTAGTATTTACCCTCACATTAGCTGCATACTCTATAGAAAATATCTGCATATAGCATTCTCACTAGTCACTACAGACTGTATATGCCCCTAAATAAGCAAACAAAAACTATTGATTAACTACTCAACAACACACTTTAAGGAGAGTTGAAACCTACATGAACAATCGTATTGGGGCTGGGTGTAATCCACCCTATTCGGGGTACCATTAACCTACATCATTTACAAAACAAGCAAGCATAGAAAGAAATTTTCTAGCCAGCCAAGGCCATGCACCAAATTAGAGGTTAAGCTTTGATTCGCATATACTGCTAAAAGAGAATTTTGGCTGCAACTATCATAACAAGACAACGGAAGAAACATTTAAAGAAAACAAGAAGAATGGGACAAACTTTGTCAAAAGGATGCGGTGGAATATCACCATCGACCCTGGTCCTATGCCAAGAGAAGAATGTTTGCTCAAGTATCCACGAATACGTACCTGCAACATACAACATAATATGGAATGCCAAACTAATAACAAATAAACAAAACCAAATATTATGACTAGCCATTTACCCTATGATTGTTATCGGTAACATGAATACATGTACTGTATTTCTCATCACCAGGCATATACCTTCCCTCCTTACAGCCATGTGGATGTATATTTTCAACTTTTCCCTGTAATGATATTAAATCTCCTTGAACCACTTCTTCCATTTGCAATTTAGCAGAACCAGAAGCCTCTTTAGCCGTCATAATGTCAATGCATGACGAGATACTCAAAATTTCACTTGAAGAGGCACACAGCCCATTCAGTACATGACGTACTGGGTTATACTCTTCTGTATATTTGCTTATTGCCTCACAAGGAAAATCCAGATAGAAATAAGAACCGAGACAGAAGTCATTCCAAGGTTGCACTAATTTTAGCTCATCATGGATGGTGTTCATGGAAAATGGCTCATCCATCTTCGCTGAAATAACTCCAGTCAATTGATCCCCAGTGGTTTCCTTGATGCCTATACTACCACAAGAGGTAATGACAAGGCTCCAAAGTTTATCGTCAGAATCCAGTGAGACTTTACCAGCTTTTAAACATCCACAACTTTCCATGGGAGCGGTATGATTTCCACTGGGGCATTGGAGAAGATAGCAACCACCTATCCGCAGTAACTGTTAATTTGAAATAGTTAGAATTATAAATCCAACTATAATGGCATAGATATACATGGAAATCAATAAAGATTTAAGAATGAGAAAACCGTACCGGATATTTGACAAAACTTCCCTTCTTGAAATCCAATAAAATCCTTTCATTTGTAACAGTAACATCTGATCCCGAGTAGCTAGACATCAGAGTACCACAAAGATTGGTGCTCCCAAAGCTAAGTGAACATGGAATTTTGCACAATTTTGCTGTAGAGGCTTCAGAATTACCAATTAAACGAGAATATGACATTCTAAAACCCTCAGCATGCTCGATGCATCCACCTTGTCCAAAAACTTGCAAATCATACGGCAGTACTATGGCCTCAGCATACAGACTAGGCCCTGACATGTTCTGACGTGGAATCTGCTAATCATAATGAAAACATTGACACTGCTTTTGGGCTTATTTTGCTAAAAAAAATGTTGTTTGATGAAAAGAAAAAAGGACTCACATTATTCACTGGAAACATGTGAGACAATTTCAGCAGGTGAAACGACGTAGGACTATTGTTAACGTGCAAAGGAATATGCGATGAAGGTCCAATTTGATTCAGTTCCCTCCAGCAAACTACAATATAGATGTGCAGATGATGCACTCTTTTACTGTAAGTGAGCTGCTGAAACACAGCCTTACAGGATAGGGGATCACCAACAACATAATGATCCAGGTAAGCTACTGGGCCTTCAAGAACTATTTTGTAATTGCGGATCTGGATGAGAAAGGAGAATCAGGGAAAAACAAAAGTGAAACATATACAGACAAAGAAAAGGACGTATTACTATTTGATTGTTTTGTGAATTTGGTTCAGCGTAAAACATAAATTAAATACAAATCTACTATAATCAAAGTAGGCTTCTTGTGGAACAAGAAACTTACAGGATCATTTATAGTTTTATACTAATTTTTTTTAAGCGCAGAAATACAAAATAAAGACTAATGCCCCAAAAATAGCAGCAAAAAAAATCAAAAACAACAACATAACAATAATATTGATTGAAAATTTTTGAATCAACAAAATTATATTCTCTCATGGAATAACCTTGGGAACTTGAAGCTTTTGTGCCAATTTTAGCCGGTAATCTCTACTTTCCTTGCACTAAGCGCATAAGGAAGCTAACAAAAGCATATCGGACTGGAACTCCCAGAATTGGATGTGGAACATGTTATTCTTCTATATGTTATGCCATTTTTTGCATAAATCATAGGCCAACTAATAGAACCAACCGCTGGTATTATCACCAGAAGCATATGGTTTTTGATTTCAACATATCATCGTGTCATGCTCTGCAAGATTGTGCAACAGGTGAGTGAGCCTCACAGCTGCAACCCCTCCCACGGCTGCTGAGAAGACAGCAGCTATTCGAGTCACCTTCTGCACTGTGGCACTGCAACCTTCACCACGGAACCAGGTTAATGAGGCCTTTTACCAAAGAACCCTCTTAAAGTTTGAGTTGCCCACAAATTTGGGGTGACACAATATCCATATCAAACACGATTTATTAACTAATCAGTGAGAGGATTTAGTTTGATGTCCAAGTGATTAATTTGAAAAATAATAAAATTCAAAAAAAGGCAGGTCAATTCCCTACCAAAGTTAAATTCATTATTATATGCATCAATATACAAATTGCACAGTAAAAAAAATGCATCACCTCGTAGATACCACACAAGCTTTCGGTCAAAGGAAGATCAGGTATGAAAATATCTATAGCTCCAGTGGAATCATCCAACTGCAGCCTCCCTGACAGTGGAGAAGCCTGTATCCAGAAAAAGACAGGCATTTCAAAATGTATCCTGATCCAAAGTCTGAACACTTAGGTCATGAAGTACAATCATCTATGCGCCAAATATATACAGCTGTCTGTACGATAAATAAGCAAATAAACATTTCAGAAAACCCCCTTGAAAACACTAAATGCTTAACATTTCTCAATACCAGTCTACATAATGACCATGCAAAATATATTCAATACTAACCTGCAAAAGTAACACCTTTACAAAGATGAATTAAACCTAAAAATATCGAGCTCTATGATATCATGTTTCTGGTATCTTACGTTTGGATAAAAGAAAAAAGAAAAAATATTATTAATCCTAAACATATAACAAAACAAAGAACACATGACCTTGATGCTTCCTGCTAATACGACATTCATATCTTCACTCGAAAGTATCCTTGTGGTACTGCCAGGATATGAAATCCCATCGCAGAGGAATTGGTTTTGACACTGTTTTTTTTCCACTCCTTCAGAATCATTCCAAAATTTGAGCATCAGGGATGTCCACAATGATTCACACTTGCAGATAAAACTGGAAAGTGGTGTGACCTAATAAAATTGAAATCAAATTAGTAAGGAGAATATATAAATTCTTAAGTAAAATTAGTTTCGGGTACTGATACCAATTTGCAAGCTTCCAAATTTAATCCAACACTGGAGCTACCACAATTATGACAGCAGAAGGTCATCATTAAACTTTGCTGCAAAACCAGGTTCAAGTCAATCAATTGATAAGGAGAGGAGGTTTGACAAGAACATTATAATACAACAAATGCAAATAAAAGAAATACAACGTTGATCATTGAGTACTAAAGTGAAGTTGGGAAAATATCAAAAGGAAGAATCTTATAGGTGCCTACATGCGGTAGACCTACTTCCAAGCAAATATGTTTCATTCATGGACATGTCTTGCCAAAAATATATATCCCAGGGTTTTTAAATATTATTTCTGTGCTCAAAAACGTTTTCCAAGCAACATATTAGTCAAGTCCCTGGTGTGCACCACAAGGTATTTAAAATTTGTGTACCTCGACATACTTAAGCGAGTAGTATGAACATACATGAAAACTGAAAAGTGTGTCGAACATAGTGGAAAATATGGGGATTGTTGACCTAGGCTCATTTCCTTCGGTGAAACAAACAAGAGCTAGTTACATGCAATACTATGCAGCAGAAATTGTATTCAGACACTGAGTGAAAACAAATACACTGTTAAGAAACTTGCCTGAGGTTGGCATTTTGAAGAGAGAACTTTAGCAGCATAGGCCTGAACCACTCCTTCCTTCTGTTGGTACCTTGCAGTTCAAGAGTTTCAGTAAGGTAGATTAGCAGCCAACAAAAAGGACTGACAATTATAAATACAGCCAACAAACTATTCTGATGACAAGACACAAATTCAAAACATACATTTAGTGAGCCCAAAATCTCTTTGTCGGAGAATAATTTGCTGAACTTCTGTTTAAAGCACGATATCAGAAGTGAAATCCTGAAATAGAAAAAGGAAACGAACATACACTAAAGTGAGTAAAATGATGTTTTTTCAATCATTCATCATGAAAAGTATGTCTCAGATAGAAGTAAAAACATAAAAAAATCAATACCAAAATCTAGCAGGCATGTCCAAGGAGTCAACAAATTTTCCCAGAAGACTTTTGCTCTCCACCTTCATATAAATTCTGCACCAAGAGTAAACCATTGAGGTGATGACTATATTGCACAGATTGACATGCCAGTATAGTTCCATCTTACTTGGAGTCCACCAGGGAGAATGATTTTATGGTAACGCTGGTTTTACTGCATGTAGCCAGCAGCACAATCCTTGTCCAAGACAACTTTAGACTGATTGTTCGAAAGTTCTTTAGAGATATCTACAAAAGGAGATTGAACAGCTATAGTGACATCTTTAATAGAAATTTGAAAACAAAGGCGAAGATTAGCAACATACAACAGCACCAACTCGAAGAGAATGTGGTGGTGGAAGCTGCTGATCATCAATCAACAGCCACAAGGTGTCATCAAGTTCAACCACCATGCCCTTCATATAAATTCCAGTGATGACCCCAGCATACACTCCACCGCAGTTCTCTGGCAAGCAGTCTGATGGCACATTTCCCTTATAGGATGGACACCATGCCATTGCTGTCTTCGTAGATGACACTAACATGGTGTAGGAGCCCTTCTCCCCAACAGAGACCATCTGCTTCTTCAACCCGGTGATGTACAATAGCTTCCCTACAAGACACGCCAGCGCTGGCCGCCATTTGCTGGCCGACTCCAGAAAATAGAGAAACTTCACGGTCTCAAAGTTATGACCCTGGTCACCTTCCGGTCGAGATACCAAGCACTGGCGACATCCGCAGCAAACCAGCTCCGCCAGAAACCCAACTGAACTCCTGGTCCCGCCGGCCTTCACACGCGGCATACTGAACACCACGCTCACTGACCTCACCACCCCAAAGACGCCACCGTGGGTGGCCAAGACGGGTTTTTTAACCGCGCAATTGAGAGGAATCGTTGCCAGGAAGGCAGGTTTTGGTGCCGGCGCAGGCTCCTCCACGAGGCACCAGCGGACCACCTCGAGCACGCCGGCAGCGCCATGGAGGCGGAGGGAGGGGAGGTAGTTCCACGCAAGGACGCGGATCTCGCGGCCCAGCGCGGAGGGGTCGAAGTCGATGAGGCAGCAGCAGACGGACGCGGCGGTGGATGAGGTCGAAGGGTCGGAGAAGGAGAAGCAGTTGTTGCGGCAGGCGGCGGGGGAGGCCGCGGAGGGGAGGGAGAGCGTGCCATATAGGAGGACCGGATGAGAAATCGGTGCGAACGGGGCCGTGCTCGGCTTCGAGGTAGGATTTGAAGCGGCGGCGGCGGCAATCTTGGACTTTTTGCGCGGCGGGGAGGTGGAGGTGGAGGTGGAGGAAGGGGCGGGGACAGATACAGGAGCGAAATGGAGTGAAGAGGCGCCAGTGGTGGGGCGGCGCAGGGGGAGAAGG
>LAPY01003585.1:15384-36724 GCA_000970635.1 Eragrostis tef
CAATAAACTATGTTAATATATAATAATATTTAATAATCAACGCTAATTATAATTTAAAGTGTTGTTAAACATCACTAAATACCTAAAATAATAATTATTTCTAGTTAATAATATCTAATTTCAACTAATATTAACTAATAATCATTAAGAATAATTTATAGTCGCTAATCATCACTAATCACTAAGTGGTTAGCAGAGTTAATAGAACTTAAACGGTGTGATGCGGCGTTTTTTCTTGAATGAGATGATACAGCATCTGAAGGAATATCACTGGAATCTGTATGATCCTGTTCTGAACGAGTTGGTTCAATTCAGCCAACCAAACACAGAGATCATATCAGATTCAGTACCATCCCATGCATGTACCACTTCGTTCAGCGAACCAAACACTACCTAAGTAATTGACCCGTTGTCACCTTTCGTGCGTGTGCACCGTTGTCACGGTACGAGGGGCCATGCATCTGAATGCACTCGGTGCATCGGAGCAGAGTCAAAACCGGGCGTTGGCTCCCTCACATGACTGTGGCGTTGCTCCCACGGCGGAGCCACGTGGGAGCCCAGTCGGCAGGCCGGTGCACCAGTGACCGCGCGCCACGTCATCAGCTGCCACTGCTTCGCCCTTGCTCGCTCTGGCAGCAAGACCCCAGGGTGCTTACAGGCGACGGGTCGGTTCCGGCCTGCCGGCCCACTTGGATATTCCGGTCAGATATGGGAGGAGTAGATAAGAACGATCTGCCTTCACATAGCGATAATAATACGCGATGATATATAAGATAAGCTTTGGCTTCGCTCTCTGCGTTTCAAATCAAGAGGCAGCAGCAGCAGCAGATTGAGTGCCAGAGGCAGAGTCGCAGCTTTCGTGCTCGGCATAACCACCGCCGCATCAGGTGAGACCCCATGTTCGTCAACCACTAAAAAAGTTGTTAACCACGTTAACCATCACTAAGCTAGCTGTAGCTTCGCAACTAGTAATAAAGCTGTGTGGCATGTGTTGTTCGTAATCTGGCACTGGCAAGGACACCCGCCAGCCCATGGATCGAAGCGGTCAGGTCAAACGACGAGCATCGCGTCGCTCCCACGACGCCGCCAACCAATGGCCGCGCGCCACGTCATGTGTTCAGATAGCGCTTCCACTCACGAGTACAGATAACAATTGCTATCGGTCAACGCCACAGTCGATGGCTCAACTGTACTACTACTACAACCACAAGCTAACGGATAGGCAGTTGGACGTTGTTTCACCCTCTCAACCAACCCCGGTCTTCAACCTCAAAGAACAATGTGCAATCCTTGGAAAAGAAAAGAAAAACTCTTAAGCTTCCAAGAGTCTCTGCATTCAGGTGCTCTCCCCTCTGACTGTAGGCTTGGGTGAGTGCCAAAATAAGCATATAGAGATGTAAGTGATTCAAAATCGAACATTTAGAAGCTTGTAAATATCACAACGATTATTGATACTATTAAGAGATGCCTGATTTGGGAACACTTATTAGTTATCACGCGTTAGAAGAACTGAGTACTTTGATTTTTGAGTTTGTCCTCAAGTTCGTCCGCCATAGACGGCCCGAACCTTCATCCATGAGATTGTGATCTATCTGCTGCACATGGCAGTCGCGTGGGAGCACCATCTGACAATTGAGATTGAGTCGACATCTCTAGTTCCGTTAGTCGAGCTAAATAGATCATTTATCGCTTTGGGCGGCTACAATCAACGCCTATTTTAGTCCATTTGTTTCTATTTCTAGTTTAGAAAAAAAATTCACATCACCCAAAAAAAGACCATCAGAATCTACGCTACTTAAAAATATTGTGTTCTTCTTATCGGATCTATAACCTTATCACCTCAATCCTGCATAATTAAGCTACAAGCCCAGTACGGCAGTACCTCAGTCAGGACTGAAATTGGAAGAATCCCAATGAGCTGCATAAGAAACTTTGACGTCATCCAAAACAACCATCTGAATCTAAGCTCCTGCAAAAACGCAAAAATATTGTGCTACCTGCATCAAGCAGCAAGCTCACATGCTTCAGATCCCAGATGGAAGAATCCCAACGAGCTGTACTTGCGCACTGCCACGTGGAGGAATCATGGCTGCTGCCTCCTTTGCCGACAGGGCCTCCTCAGTCCGGCGGTCCCATGATGCCCCACCGGCCGTCGAACAAAAGAAAAGGACGCCCGGAAATATCTCGCACATGCACCTAGGGCCCCTAGGCAGTTGGGACGGGTTGGGCGGTTAACTGACAGTGCTATCAACCGTCAACGGGTGCACGTCGGCATGTATTGCTTCGTCGACAGCGACATGCTGGACGGGCGGCGTGATTAGCGACACACTTGGGTGGTTAATTAGCGGCCACATCATCCTGATTCGCCACATGATCACACGCTTCGCTAGATCTTTCTCGAAGTATCCGGGTTCGTTAATTAGTGTGGAGCCATGGATAGTTAGATGGGTAGCAGGTGGGTGGTTAAGCAGATAGTACATCGTACTCCATCAAGTGGACATTGCGGGCAAAGACCGGCATTCGTGATGACATTAGCGAGATACTCCTACATACATTTGTTATGGTTAATGGCCACATCATTAGAGCGCCACGATTGGGTATAGTTTAACTTGTTTTTGATATTTTTGGTAATGAAATATCCAGATGACTAATAATCATTGAACCATGACACCACATGTTGCTAAATGGAGTTGCATGCTCGAATCACAATTCTCTAGTGTTTCTTTGTACGGAGTACACCATGGTACGAGATCTGCTGGATTGCCATTGCAAAAATCAACGAAAGTTAACAAATAAACTTCATTATTGATATTGCCAAAAATTAATGTCGCATCTAATACTTTATGCATAAAAATATAAGAACTTTTGAGTTCCAATAATTTTTTTAAACTATTACTAATAATATTGATATATAGAAATTATTTTAAATAAGAGTTACTTATTGTGGCCCCCTTTTGCAACACAATAATGTCAGAAGAATCAGTTCAAATTTACAATGCTTGATCTCGGAATAATTCCCGCAATTGAAAGGGGGGCTGCATATGGATTTATGATGAAGCGAGTAACATGATTTTATATTGTATATATTGCTCCATTAATGATAGTCAACGTTAAAAATGGTTGACTTGGAACAAACCTAGAAATTCTTGTATTTGGAGCTGATTGAATTTCCTTTAGGTATTTGTATCTTGAAGGGAAACCTGGTACGATTTCAACTTGGTGCACCGAAGAGTGAAGCAAATGCCAAAATTATTTAAATCCCATCATCGACCTCTTTCGCTTTCATGCATGGCAGCCCAATTAAGTTTCTTTGATCAAAAGATCTCAGCTAGTCGTGTCATTTGCCGGTGGCTTATTACCGCACTCCTTGTAGAATCTGTAATTAAATAACCAATCTTATACGAATATGTTGTCATTAGTAAAAGTCCATTGCGTTGGTCAGTCTTATGGTACACAAATACAATAAAAAAATCCTGATTTTTTAGCTCAACAGCAAAAAACGATATAGAAACTAGCTAGGAGCACAGAAAACATCGCCTCACAAAGGTTGACAAGCGGACTGTAGGACTGCATGTGATTAAGTGCGAAACACCTGTGTTTGGTTTTCTAAGTCGCAACAACGATATTCACGAGATGCTAAAAAAAACAACGATATTCACGAGGTCCATAGCTTTAATCTTGAACGTGTCGTTTCTCAATGTTTTTTTCTCATTTCTTTTGTAGCTAATCGAAAAGTGAGAGCATAATTTAACCGAAAAGTGCATTGGTGAATAGGAGAGAAAGCTGAGTTGGATAGTTGATGTTAACCTTTCGTTTGAGTGGTAGGGAAAGTTACTTAGACCGGTCGATTGGAGAAGGAATCGAGATTCCCGTGTCTTAGGGAGTAAGAATGCACGGCGACGTACACTTTCCAACTCTAAAAGTTCGCTTTCTTCACGCGCTGCATCTTCTTCTTGGGTGGGATTCCCTCCGTTTTTAAATTGATGTTGTCGTTGACTATTTTAGTTATGTTTGACTATTCGTCTTATTCAAAATATTAGCTCAAATATGCAAAATTATAAGCTACATTTTAAATTTCTTTAGTAATAAAACAAATCATAACAAAATATTTGATAAATTTTAAACTTTTTTGAATAAGACGAGCGGTCAAACGTAATTTAAAAAGTCAATGACAACATCAATTTAAAAACAGAGGTAGGAATATATTGGGGTCATGAGTTCCCATGGAGATTAGTTTGTTCTAAATACACAGCTTTTGAGCTGCACTGCACTCAATATCGCTCACATGATGCACGCTCCAGAATATACTTGTTAATACATAGGTAGATGAGGGAATAACGCAGGAGTGGATTTCTTTCAAAAAGAAAGGAGAGAGGATCAGTAGGAAACTTGATTCGTGAGCTTTTGAAATTTCGTCGATCCATCTGGGTGGCGAAGAATGCACCCTTGCAGTATTAAACAGAGAGTATGAATCGAGTAACCATGTGCTTTCCAGGCAACTTTAGAAGTACAGCTACCAGATGCAATATAAATTGTACACATGCTACCTACCGAACGCAACACAACAAAAAGTGCTTAAAAATACTGGAAAAACTAAGAAACAACATACCACTTGGAGAGTAACGGAGCTGATTAATTACAGTAAAAATTTCCGGTGTGCAATACATCGGCAACAAGCAGAGCAGGAACGGTCAAACCTGTGACAAGAGGGGTGTGATTAATTTCTTGATAGAGAGCTAGCTCTGTCTCTATCGCAACTACGCACACCATAACCACAATCCAGCAGGTACCTCACATCCCCAGGGGGCAGCAAAGTTGACAATAACCTTTTTTTTTTGGCAGCGCGCATCGATTCCATAGAAACGGACGCGCTTATTTCACGTAGTACGGCGCTGGCTGCTAGCTGCCAACTGTGCTGCTACTACCGAATGAGCGTACTCTAATTGACAAGTCATCATCGCTAAAGAAAAAAGAAAAGAAAAGCGGGAAGAGGCGGACGAGAGGCGGACGACAGAGTACAGAAGAAACAAAAACCATTTGAATTTTGAACCCCGTAGGAGCTCTTGTTGGGTCGCGACTGGCTGGTCCAAGGCGGCGACTCGGGCCACGCCCAATTAAGTTTCTTTGATCAAAAGATCTCAGCTAGTCGTGTCATTTGCCGGTGGCTTATTACCGCACTCCTTGTAGAATCTGTAATTAAATAACCAATCTTATACGAATATGTTGTCATTAGTAAAAGTCCATTGCGTTGGTCAGTCTTATGGTACACAAATACAATAAAAAAATCCTGATTTTTTAGCTCAACAGCAAAAAACGATATAGAAACTAGCTAGGAGCACAGAAAACATCGCCTCACAAAGGTTGACAAGCGGACTGTAGGACTGCATGTGATTAAGTGCGAAACACCTGTGTTTGGTTTTCTAAGTCGCAACAACGATATTCACGAGATGCTAAAAAAAACAACGATATTCACGAGGTCCATAGCTTTAATCTTGAACGTGTCGTTTCTCAATGTTTTTTTCTCATTTCTTTTGTAGCTAATCGAAAAGTGAGAGCATAATTTAACCGAAAAGTGCATTGGTGAATAGGAGAGAAAGCTGAGTTGGATAGTTGATGTTAACCTTTCGTTTGAGTGGTAGGGAAAGTTACTTAGACCGGTCGATTGGAGAAGGAATCGAGATTCCCGTGTCTTAGGGAGTAAGAATGCACGGCGACGTACACTTTCCAACTCTAAAAGTTCGCTTTCTTCACGCGCTGCATCTTCTTCTTGGGTGGGATTCCCTCCGTTTTTAAATTGATGTTGTCGTTGACTATTTTAGTTATGTTTGACTATTCGTCTTATTCAAAATATTAGCTCAAATATGCAAAATTATAAGCTACATTTTAAATTTCTTTAGTAATAAAACAAATCATAACAAAATATTTGATAAATTTTAAACTTTTTTGAATAAGACGAGCGGTCAAACGTAATTTAAAAAGTCAATGACAACATCAATTTAAAAACAGAGGTAGGAATATATTGGGGTCATGAGTTCCCATGGAGATTAGTTTGTTCTAAATACACAGCTTTTGAGCTGCACTGCACTCAATATCGCTCACATGATGCACGCTCCAGAATATACTTGTTAATACATAGGTAGATGAGGGAATAACGCAGGAGTGGATTTCTTTCAAAAAGAAAGGAGAGAGGATCAGTAGGAAACTTGATTCGTGAGCTTTTGAAATTTCGTCGATCCATCTGGGTGGCGAAGAATGCACCCTTGCAGTATTAAACAGAGAGTATGAATCGAGTAACCATGTGCTTTCCAGGCAACTTTAGAAGTACAGCTACCAGATGCAATATAAATTGTACACATGCTACCTACCGAACGCAACACAACAAAAAGTGCTTAAAAATACTGGAAAAACTAAGAAACAACATACCACTTGGAGAGTAACGGAGCTGATTAATTACAGTAAAAATTTCCGGTGTGCAATACATCGGCAACAAGCAGAGCAGGAACGGTCAAACCTGTGACAAGAGGGGTGTGATTAATTTCTTGATAGAGAGCTAGCTCTGTCTCTATCGCAACTACGCACACCATAACCACAATCCAGCAGGTACCTCACATCCCCAGGGGGCAGCAAAGTTGACAATAACCTTTTTTTTTTGGCAGCGCGCATCGATTCCATAGAAACGGACGCGCTTATTTCACGTAGTACGGCGCTGGCTGCTAGCTGCCAACTGTGCTGCTACTACCGAATGAGCGTACTCTAATTGACAAGTCATCATCGCTAAAGAAAAAAGAAAAGAAAAGCGGGAAGAGGCGGACGAGAGGCGGACGACAGAGTACAGAAGAAACAAAAACCATTTGAATTTTGAACCCCGTAGGAGCTCTTGTTGGGTCGCGACTGGCTGCTCAACGGCGGAGACTCGGACGCCCGCGGCCGGCGTGGAAAATACTTGTTCAGCCGTATAAGCTGGACGGGGTAATCGTAGGCGTTGACGTATGCGCCGTCATAACCCTCTCCAAATATTTGAAAGCATATAGATAGGAGTAAAAACGGGACGGATAATATCCGCCTAACCGACTACCGAATCCGAAAAAAATTAATATGGGCAAATATAGGATGCATCAATAATTACCCGACACTATCCGTGCCCGAATTCGAGTCCGAAAAATATTTGAGGGATAGAATACGGGACGAGTGATATCCGTCCCGAATCCGAGTATCATGTGATCTAAGTAAGTTTATAACCATTATACACTCAATAATATAGTATAAAATCGAGAGATTAAGATAAATAAGAGTCAATTTTCTCTATATCGTGTATATCAATAGTTAATATGTCTTTTTTTACTCTAATTGTTCTTCAACCTTTAATTTTCCATCCTTTCAAACTTCATGATAATACTCCGAATCCGAACAAAAAATATAGGACAAGGTATGGGATGCAAAAATAATTATCCGGGACTATTCGCTCTGACTACGGATCCGAGTGAAAAAATATAAGATAGGATACGATATAGATCATACATAAAATATATCAATATTGATTTTTTGTTTCAATTTTTTGAGATCGGTTCTTCATGACAAGGATAATCAAGCGCATAGATCACTTGATTTTCAAAAGAATTGACATTTGCTATCTGAGTGGTGTTCACCTTGGAACTCAGATGTACTATTACATAATGGATTTTCTCCTTGAAATCGTGGCTTGGACCCAGCTATTTTCATCTGATTGACAAGGAAAACAATCATTCTTTTCCCAAAGATAGCAGAAATTTGTAGCACTATTTACCAGTTGCTCCAATTGTTTTCTCTTTCGTTCAGAAACAAACAAAATAAAAAAAATTAGCTAGCCCGGTGACGTCAGCGAAGAGCTCCCCCGGCTCCCCGGAACACACCCATGCGGGCCCAGTCAGAAGACGCGCTTCTTCCGACCTCCTTTTTAAACGCACGCCACGACGCCGGCTGGACCCACCGACCACGACTTCCCTTCTTCGTATTCTCCCCCCCTTCCCCCAACCTTTCTTTCTCTGCAGACAGCGCCTCCGAACGACACGGCGTCGCGAGCTCAGCGAGGCGTAACCCACCAAGCCAAGCCAAGCGGAGCTAGGGTTTGCTCGCCACGACCTCCCAAGGTGAGCGCTCGCAATCCTGTCCTTGGGGGGAGCCTGCGCTGCTGCGCGCGGTGTTGGAACCCTCCTCTTCTACTCTGAGAGACGGGGCGGGGGTTGAATCGCCGGGAGACGGGCGGGGAATGGGGCGGGATCCCGGGGGTGGGATCACGCGCCGGCTCGGATCCTCTCTGTGCCGCCTATTTGTTTGCTTCGATTTCAGTCTTCCTTCCTTCCGTTTTTTCGGGGGGATTGGTCGGTGGTCTGGCTTTTTCCGCCCGCCGGAATCGGAGGGGATTGGTGGTGGTACCAGCTGATTAGGGATTTATTTACGGTCCGTAGAGAGGGGTTCGTGTACCGGCGGAATGGAAGCTTGATTCTGCTCGTGTTGCCTCGCGTGATCCGTGGGGGATTGGTGGTGTCAGCTTGCCGAAGGGAAAAGAAAGGACGAGATTGCTTTCTGTTCAAATTTCCTTTTGCATTTTTCATGAGCAACAGAAAAGGAATCTCCGTGCCCATTGTTGCGCAGGGGATTACGAGTAGCACAGCTCTGTAGGATTCTTTGTTTTGTGTTCCAGCGTGGTGGGGTGAGGGGTTCTTGCACGAAGGGAGAAGGGGATTGACTGATGATTCTTGCTTTTGTTTGCTGCTGGTTCTTGCTGTTTGGACAGAGGCAAGCCTGGCTGGCCGGGATGGAGCTGGTGGGGCCGTTGCTGGTGAGCGTGGCGGGCTGGCTTGACCCTTCCGGGCTCCACTTCTTTGGGTGGCTCATCACCGCTGGCTCCTTCGGCCTCGCGGCGCTCATCTACGCGCTCCTCAGGCTGCAGAGGGAGGCGTCGCTGTACTGGACCAAGGCTTCCCGGGAGAAGCGGGCGGCCTGGAAGGCGCTGCGGTGCCCGAGCTCCTGCCACACGTGGACTGAGGACTACTTCCGCGGTGGGCAGCCGTCGACGTGCTGCGTGTGCCTGTCGTCGCTTGGCTCCGCCCAGGGAGCGGGCTCGAGGGGCTCTGATGCTGACGTGGTTCACCGGACCACGACTTCCCTTCTTCGTATTCTCCCCCCCTTCCCCCAACCTTTCTTTCTCTGCAGACAGCGCCTCCGAACGACACGGCGTCGCGAGCTCAGCGAGGCGTAACCCACCAAGCCAAGCCAAGCGGAGCTAGGGTTTGCTCGCCACGACCTCCCAAGGTGAGCGCTCGCAATCCTGTCCTTGGGGGGAGCCTGCGCTGCTGCGCGCGGTGTTGGAACCCTCCTCTTCTACTCTGAGAGACGGGGCGGGGGTTGAATCGCCGGGAGACGGGCGGGGAATGGGGCGGGATCCCGGGGGTGGGATCACGCGCCGGCTCGGATCCTCTCTGTGCCGCCTATTTGTTTGCTTCGATTTCAGTCTTCCTTCCTTCCGTTTTTTCGGGGGGATTGGTCGGTGGTCTGGCTTTTTCCGCCCGCCGGAATCGGAGGGGATTGGTGGTGGTACCAGCTGATTAGGGATTTATTTACGGTCCGTAGAGAGGGGTTCGTGTACCGGCGGAATGGAAGCTTGATTCTGCTCGTGTTGCCTCGCGTGATCCGTGGGGGATTGGTGGTGTCAGCTTGCCGAAGGGAAAAGAAAGGACGAGATTGCTTTCTGTTCAAATTTCCTTTTGCATTTTTCATGAGCAACAGAAAAGGAATCTCCGTGCCCATTGTTGCGCAGGGGATTACGAGTAGCACAGCTCTGTAGGATTCTTTGTTTTGTGTTCCAGCGTGGTGGGGTGAGGGGTTCTTGCACGAAGGGAGAAGGGGATTGACTGATGATTCTTGCTTTTGTTTGCTGCTGGTTCTTGCTGTTTGGACAGAGGCAAGCCTGGCTGGCCGGGATGGAGCTGGTGGGGCCGTTGCTGGTGAGCGTGGCGGGCTGGCTTGACCCTTCCGGGCTCCACTTCTTTGGGTGGCTCATCACCGCTGGCTCCTTCGGCCTCGCGGCGCTCATCTACGCGCTCCTCAGGCTGCAGAGGGAGGCGTCGCTGTACTGGACCAAGGCTTCCCGGGAGAAGCGGGCGGCCTGGAAGGCGCTGCGGTGCCCGAGCTCCTGCCACACGTGGACTGAGGACTACTTCCGCGGTGGGCAGCCGTCGACGTGCTGCGTGTGCCTGTCGTCGCTTGGCTCCGCCCAGGGAGCGGGCTCGAGGGGCTCTGATGCTGACGTGGTTCACCGCTGCTCTGTCTGTGGGGTGGCAGCACACTCTTATTGTTCAGGGGCCGCCGAGAAGGATTGCAAGTGTGTTGCGCAAGCTGGCACTTCGCCCTTGCTGCACCACTGGTCAGAGAGGTGGGTGGAGCTGGACGATAACCCGGAGATTTCCTCCTTCTGTTACTACTGCGATGAGCCGTGCGGCGTGCCTTTTCTTGGTGTCTCTCCTATATGGCGCTGCCTGTGGTGTCAGCGCCAGATCCATGTTGATTGTCATGCAAAGCTGTTGAAGGAAACTGGGAACACTTGCGATCTTGGCCTGCTCAGGAGGCTTATTGTTCCGCCTCAGTCAGTGAAAGAAGTTGGTCAAGCCCCAGCAATCAGTGGAGTTCTCAACTCGATCAAGGAGGGGTTTGTCAGTTCATCAGTCAAGAGTCGGGTCAGGAGGTCACGCAGCAAGAAACGCATGATGAATAACTTTCCCGGTGGCAAGACAAATCCAATTTCCACAGACAACTCAATCTTTGATTCAGTTCTTGAAGGATTTGCTAGACTGCAGGGGATGAGCGGGAAGTACACACTGGCAAAGCCTAAGTTGTCTGAAAATCCTCTCAAGCAAACTTATGGAACTGGTGTTCCTAATGCATCGGAAAGGAAGTATGAGCTTGTTGATTTGCCGCATGATTCGAGGCCCCTGCTTGTCTTCATTAATGGCAAGAGTGGAGGCCGAAATGGACCTTCTCTGAGAAGAAGATTGAACATGTTGCTGAATCCCATACAGGTATATGTCCTTAACTATTTGGAGAAATAGAGAAAATGATCATTCCTTTATAGAAATAGAAAAAAAGGATCATTCTTCTCATCTGTTGACCCAAGTAATAAATCCCTCTTGCAAGTTATTCTAGCCGCGGATGAATATATTCTCTAAAATACCACAACCATTGATGCAGATGTTCTAGATCTCTTGATATGTAATGCAATTATCCTGTCTGATATAGGTTCTGGATTGCTATTTTCACTTTTAGCATTATTTTCACTTTTAGCATTTGTCAAATGCTGTCCGTAGGTTATATGTTAATATAGGTACCATTAGTTCCGCCATTCTCTATTTATTTGATACTCTAAGCTTGACGTAACAAGTTTAAATCTTATTTCAGATATTTGAGCTTAGTGCGTCTCAGGGGCCTGAAGTTGGGTTGCAACTATTCCACAATGTTAAACACTTCAGAATCCTTGTTTGTGGTGGTGATGGAACAGTAGCCTGGGTTCTTGATGCCATTGAGAAGCAGAACTATGAATCTCCTCCCCCTGTTGCCATTCTTCCATTGGGAACAGGCAACGACCTATCACGAGTTATGCGCTGGGGTGGTGGTCTATCTTCTGTTGAACGACAAGGAGGAATTTGTGCACTTCTAAATGATGTGGACCACGCAGCTGTCACAGTGCTTGATCGTTGGAATGTAGCCATCAAAGAGAAGAATGGAACAGAAGATCAATGCACCAAGCAAGTAAAATTTATGACTAATTATTTAGGTATATGTTCAATCCTTGAACTCTCACCATACTACTCAGCATTTTCTTATTCAGATATATCACTTCAGTCAGAAAATTCTGAAATATATTATTTTGTTTCATTTCACAGGCATTGGATGTGATGCAAAGGTTGCTTATGACTTCCACACCACAAGGGAAGAAAGACCAGATAAATTTTGCAGTCAGGTAAGGTCATGGGACTTTACTCATACTCTATAGGAAACAAACTGTTTGTTGTAAATTCTTTGGGAAGTACTGAGAAATCCCTGCATTGTAAACAGGCTTGATCTTATACTAACTTCTATGCATAAGATTTATGTGAGAAAAACACATGAATACATTGATTTTCTGCATGCAGTTTGTCAACAAGCTGATATATGCTAGAGAAGGTGCTAAGGATATGATGGATCGATCGTGTTCTGATTTACCATGGCATGTTAGCCTTGAAGTGGATGGAAAGCATATTGAAATTCCAGAGGTAATCTGCTTTATATCTTTCATATATCTATACCTTCGAGTTATCTTTGGAGGGTCTTCTTATATGGTATTTTATCAGGATGCAGAAGGTGTAATTGTTATGAACATCGCCAGCTACATGGGTGGCGTTGATCTTTGGCAAAACGATACTGAACATGATGATGATTTCAGTTTGCAATCAATGCATGACAAAATGCTTGAGGTGGTTTGTATATCCGGGACATGGCATCTAGGAAAGCTGCAGGTGCAGAATAACTGCTTACTCTCAATGTTTACTTATTCTGTCTTTCTTGTCATACACAATAGTAGTCTTTGGTAATCACATTGAGGTATTAACTCACAATCATTTTTCTGTGATTGATAGGTAGGACTTTCAAGGGCACACCGGTTAGCCCAAGGGAAAGTTATAAGGTTGCACCTCCACAGTTCGTTCCCTGTTCAGGTCGATGGTGAACCATGGATCCAGCCACCTGGGTGCCTAGAGATTTCTCATCGTGGACAGGTACTGGTTTTCTAGGAACAAGGGATCTGCATGGTATAATTTTTTTTTCGTTTGCACATGAAGATGCTTTATCATATTTAGTCCAAGAAAAATTTCTTGCATTTTGTGATTTATTCGAAGTCTCTAGCAATTGTAACTTCAATTTTGGTTTCTTAATTGTGTTACCATTTCTAATACAAAATTTGTGTAACCAATCATGGTCTGAAGTTAAATTTTTGTCAACGCTGAATATGATAGTAAAGTAGAATCTGTGCAACTGGCTAATGAAACATGTATTTATTTCAGCACACTGCATTTGATATTCCGTGCAATATATAAAGGGTGCATTACCTGATAAAATGGCTTAATGGGACTGCCTAATTGTTTTGCAGACGTTCATGCTGCGGAGGACATCTGAAGAACCCACTGGGCATGCCGCTGCAATCATGAGTGAGGTTCTTGTGAATGCTGAGTGCAATGGTGTGATTGATGCTGCCCAGAAGAGATTACTCCTCCACGAAATAGCACTCCGCTTATCATCCTGACTCCATCTGGTCCATGCTCGTCATTCCTCAAAGCTAACAACATAATGTATCGATACCAGGCCCACCCTCTGTTGAGATGTAAACACAAACGGTAGAGTTGGTGTATACAAGTCGGAAATAGAGAATTCACGAGTTCGTGTTTAACTGTACCTGTGAGATAGGATATCTGCTTCTTTATTTACTGGTCTCATCTGAGATTCAGTAACTGCTGGAGTGGCTGCCAAGGTAGAGTGCCAGTCCATGCAAATAGTTTTGTAGCACATAGAGCATTGTAACTGCAAATAGGGCTCAATGAGCAGTGTAACTAGTGTGTATCACAGTATGAGTTGAATTTTACACAAGGTATAGATGCAAATATTATGTCGTTTTCTTAGAATATCTGTAACTTTGCCGCTCCTGACAAGAGACATTTTGTTATGCTATTACCAAGTGATTAATGGTGGTCATCCTGCTGGGTATGTTAATACTGTATGTTTCGTTCCAGAGCTTGGCAAAATGTAGCTTGTCTGCTTCAAACAAAACAATCATGTTGCCACTTTTTCCATCGAAAAAAAAAAACAGGTGGTCACTTTTCGGTTCCAGTTAAGAACCGAACAGCTGCAATTTGTCTATTCAAACGTAAACACGAGATTATACAATATGTTTTCTTGTGGGGCCGGGCGCATCATGTGAATGGCACTTTCCCATTTTATTGCAGCATTTAGCACACAATTGAATCACGGTCTATTTTATTGTTTGAATAAAAGATGTTGAGCAGCTTAAAGTTTTAGTGCGTCATGCCAATGAGCCTGAGTGCAGTTTTTTATTAAAGTATTTCCAAATCTGAGGCGGCGATCATCTTGTTCATAGAAGGCTACAAATGTGATTTCGGAATGGGGAACGTAACGACTCTGGAGAAAATTCGTAGAAAGGAAATGGCCCTAGGCCTCTTAGGCCGCATCTCGTTGCTGTCGTTTCTCACTGCAAGTGCGCAAGCTAACGAGCCACGGCGGCCTGCCAGCCCAACCCCAGACTGGCTCTACAGAATGGGCTGCAGAAGGGAGATTGAGCCACAATCGAATAGAGAAGAAAAAAGTCCTATTTGCCTCTCTCAACTTTTATAGGAGGTGCAACTTTTACTTCTAATTACAAAACCGGGTAGCCTGACTCTCTCAGCTCCTTCTCTCACTTCAATTTACCTTCTTAGGCGGTATTGAGAGTGGTTTTGTCCTGCGTGGTAATGTGGTAATGTGAGACCCACATGTGGCACGTCATTTCTTTTTCTTTTTTCTTTTTTTTTCTGTCTTCCTCTCTTCTCTCCCTGCATGCCGCCCCGCCGTCTCTCTCTCTCTCTCTCCCTCTCCCTCTCCCACGCCGCCCGTCATCTCGTCTCCCTCTCCGACCTCTCCCGTCGCAGATCTGGCGAGCACGCGCCATGCCCTCTTCGCCGGAGCTCGCCTGCGCCGTGGAGCTTGGCGACACCGCAACCTTCCCGCCAAAGCTTGCTCTTGCCACGGCCATCCAACGGCCACCCGCGGACCCAGTGGCCGCGGCCATGCGTCCGCCTCCTCCATGCCGAAGAAGAAGGCTGGCGATACTACTGCACCACGACGCGGCGCGCCCTCCGCCAGGCTCCACTGGGTTGCACGCCCCCACCGCGACCAGCCTGCAATTTCTCATGACAGCGCGCATGCATGGATGCACGGCGCGGCTGCGCGACGAATGCGGCGTCGACGGCATGCGCAGCAGCGCTGCGGCCGTGGCGCTGTGGGCGGGTTGGATGGGACGGAGCGGGGCGGGGAGGCGCGAGTAGGGGCAGCGGTGCTGCGGGCGGCGCGGCAGGGAGGCGGCGTGGAAAGGGGCATCGTCGTGGCAGGCTGGGCGGGGAGGGGCAGCGGCGCGTGGCATGGACGCACGGCGCGGCTGCGCGACGAATGCGGTGTCGACGGCATGCGCGGCAGCGCTGCGGGCGGGGTGGAGGAGGAGCAGCACTGCTGAAGACGGGAGGGGCGGCGTTGCAGCGGGCTGGGCGGGGAGGGGCAGCGGCGCTGCGGGCGAGCTTGAGGGCAGCGACGACACACGAGGAAAGAAGACGGCGTGTCGTCAAAGAAGAAGAGAGGAAGGAAAAAAAAGAAAAAAGAAATGGCGTGGCAGCTGACATGTGGGTCCCACATTCCCACGTAGGACAAAACTACTCTCAATACCACCCAGTAAGGTAAATTGAAGTGAGAGAAGGAGTTGAAAGAGTCAGGCTACCGGTTTTATAATTGAAAGTAAAAGTTACACCTGCTATAAGAGTTGAGGAAGACGAATAGGACGTTTTCCAATAGAGAATCCGGGAATTTGGTCAAATCAGGTTGGTGAGTAGGCCGGGCTTTGGTGTTTACGTTCGGTAAGCTTTGATCTGCTTTCGTGATCCAGTTCCAAACTATCAAAAAAAAAGTAAAATCATTGATGTCATGTGTAACAGACGAACAAGTGAAATGAAGGCTGTATTTTCTGTCCACGGTTCAACGTGTCTGTAATTCTGGTTGCTTCCAGTTAGAAGTCCCTTTTTTTTTTGCATGTAGTTGAGCCTCCAACCAGATTTGTTGGATGCAATACTCCATTCCGGTAGTTAAAGCGAGACAAACTGGGTGGTGGGAGATAAATGATGGAGGGGATGGACCTTGGCTAGTGCCTGCAATCATCCTCAGAGGAGTTTTGGGGGCTGGGTGGCGATCGTGCGCCAGAGAGAAGCATGCTGAGCTGGGTCAGGGCGGCGAGATGTGGGTAGATTCGTCAATTCATCATTTCCTTAGGTATTATGCCATTTTTATGATATGTAGAAGCCAAATCCTATGTTCCACGGCCATATAAGAGAAATTTCCACGGATTCAAACTATGAATTTTTTTCCCTACAAAGGATAGCTAATACATGTTCTCTCTAGGCTTGCTACAAAAATAAAGTACGCCCGCAAAAGTATTGTCCGTTCACACACTAACACAGCGCGAGGGATCTTTTACCTTGTTAAATTTCTTTTGTCCAAGGAAAGGATAGCTGATCTGTTCTCTATAGGCTTGCTACAACAAAACATTATCCGCAATAGTCTTGCCCGTTCACACATATCTGTTGCTCACATTGCATGCATATGCCGAATGGGTAGATTTTGATAGGTTTGCTACCCAACAGATTATCTTGTCGTAATGCTAGTTCATGAAGTATTGTCCGTTCACACATACTAATTCACCAGTGAATTTTGTAGTAACGTATGTAACTTAATAAAGTTGTGGTCATGATTATGACTGTGCTGCGCCGATTCAAAGTCAGAGACCACTTTGTTACACAAATTGATCACGTGCAGTTTCAGGCAAACCCTCTATCGACATGAGGGAGAGTAGATGAATTTTGGAGAATTCAATTCCTGTAGGAAGTTTTCCCATGAGAGGCTTTGGAACAAAGGATTGAAATCTACCAAGATTTTTTAGAGCTAATTAAACTCCAGTCTCGCCCAGATGAGCGGACCATGCAATTCAGTTACAGCCCACCAAGATCCATTGAACTTTGATTGAATGCTTTCCCCCTTCGGAGTTTCAGAATAAAATGGAAAGAAATCACTTTGGAAACTCTCTCTCTCCAACAAATGGAAAGAGATTGATGTGGTCATGTATGATCCAACAAGTGCAATTTGTGTTTGCAATGATGCTACAATTGCTGCTACAGCCAATGCGTCAGAAACTCCTATCAGCTCTTTTAAATCCAATGCTAATAAGTTAGTTTCATATGTTGCTGAAGAGAAGGAGGAAACAAACATCATTGCTGATGCTAACACAACTATAGGCAACAATGTGCACAAGAAGGACTCAACTGAACATTTGTTAAAATTGAAGACGGCTTTCTTTCAAGAAAGGGAGGATAATGAGGACATGGCTCATCAAAAATTATTACAGCTATCAATTCTAAAACGAAATGTCATTTCACATATATTTTAGAAGATAATGCTTTTGAAAAGAGAAACATTCAGTTTGGCTCTTTCTCATTTGTTGCAAATCATGAGAAGACTCCAGAAGTGCTAGCTGGTCATGTCATGTCATGCAACATTTTCGTTGAGTCTAATATAGTGAGGGATGAATATAAAAGAGAAACGAGGCAATGTAGGTGGAGATTGAGGAAGCTAAAGATCATATCCGGGTGGCTAAGGCCTTCCTAAGGGCGTGGCATACTTTTCCATCAAGTTCTACGTGACCTCATGTCAATCCAATCACGAAATTGCAAGATATGAAAATTTCAGTTTAGTTTGGATCTGGCTTGGTGCAGGCAGACATGCGTTGACAAAAAATACCATATCTTCCTCATACGAACCTGGTCTAAGAATGTTTTGTCTAAGACCTGACCGAGAAAGAGATCGCTAACGGCTCCAGGCTCCAGCGATTAGCGCGCTGCCGCCGCGGGTGATGCTCAGGTCGGTGTTCGTTTCACAGAGGTCTAAAATTTAGAAGAGTCTAAACAAAAAAATCTTATCATTTAAGAGTATTAAATAAAGTTTAATTACAAAACTAACTGCAGAACCTCTAGTCTAATTCGTGAGACGAATCTAATGAGGGTAAGTAAGCCGTGGTTAGACGATGGTTACTGTAGCATTACTGTAGCAAAAGATAGATTAATTAGACTCATTAGATTCGTCTCGTAAAGATGTACCTATTTGTAAAAGAGTTTTTTCATTAGACTTTATTTAGTACTAGATTCTCTTTGTTTAGAGTCTTCTAAAATTTAGTGCTAAATGAATTCTGCCGGAAAGCTGAAAATTACTCATAAGGTAAGAGTAAATTTTTCAGTTGGTAACTACGTTAATAAAGTGGAATGTGATGTATTACCACTGGATGTTAGCCATTTGCTATTGAGAAGACCATGGGAGTATGATCTGAATGCCATACATGAAAGTCGCTCCAACTATTATTCTTTTGTCCATAAAGGAGTGCCTCATGTTCTAAAGCCAGCACAAGAGTGTGCTATAAGGGCTGAAGTGTTTCCCGCTGCTACAAAGAAGAAGGCCTCTAAAACTATCCCAAAGACGGGGACGTCTTTGCTTCAAGAAAGGGAGAATGATGTGGTCATGTTTGATCCAAGAAATGCAAATTGTGTTTGCAATGATACTACAGTTGCTGCTGCAATCAGGGCCTCGGAAACTCCTATCAGCTCTTTTAAATCCAATGCTAATAAGTTAGTTTCATATGTTGCTGAAGAGAAGGAGGAAACAAACATCATTGCTGATGCTAACACAACTATAGGCAACAATGTGCACAAGAAGGACTCAACTGAACATTTGTTAAAATTGAAGACGGCTTTCTTTCAAGAAAGGGAGGATAATGAGGACATGGCTCATCAAAAATTATTACAGCTATCAATTCTAAAACGAAATGTCATTTCACATATATTTTAGAAGATAATGCTTTTGAAAAGAGAAACATTCAGTTTGGCTCTTTCTCATTTGTTGCAAATCATGAGAAGACTCCAGAAGTGCTAGCTGGTCATGTCATGTCATGCAACATTTTCGTTGAGTCTAATATAGTGAGGGATGAATATAAAAGAGAAACGAGGCAATGTAGGTGGAGATTGAGGAAGCTAAAGATCATATCCGGGTGGCTAAGGCCTTCCTAAGGGCGTGGCATACTTTTCCATCAAGTTCTACGTGACCTCATGTCAATCCAATCACGAAATTGCAAGATATGAAAATTTCAGTTTAGTTTGGATCTGGCTTGGTGCAGGCAGACATGCGTTGACAAAAAATACCATATCTTCCTCATACGAACCTGGTCTAAGAATGTTTTGTCTAAGACCTGACCGAGAAAGAGATCGCTAACGGCTCCAGGCTCCAGCGATTAGCGCGCTGCCGCCGCGGGTGATGCTCAGGTCGGTGTTCGTTTCACAGAGGTCTAAAATTTAGAAGAGTCTAAACAAAAAAATCTTATCATTTAAGAGTATTAAATAAAGTTTAATTACAAAACTAACTGCAGAACCTCTAGTCTAATTCGTGAGACGAATCTAATGAGGGTAAGTAAGCCGTGGTTAGACGATGGTTACTGTAGCATTACTGTAGCAAAAGATAGATTAATTAGACTCATTAGATTCGTCTCGTAAAGATGTACCTATTTGTAAAAGAGTTTTTTCATTAGACTTTATTTAGTACTAGATTCTCTTTGTTTAGAGTCTTCTAAAATTTAGTGCTAAAAGAAACGAACGGGCCTTCGTTCGACATCCATTCGCAGGCCGTAGTTGATTCAGGCACATCGACGTCACATCATCTCTTCAGTTCAGTTCTTTCAGGCCCTAGTGGATTGAAGGTATTATTGCATATCTCTGGTTACAAAGTCTTTTTCTTTTTAGCTTCTCCACCGAGTATTGGTAACTAATCAGTGCCCAAGATGAAGCGTGAAATTAAAAGAAAGAGGCATTTTGATAACATTTCATCAGAAGTGTGAAATTAAATGAAAGAGGCATTGTGATGAGAGCTCGGATGAAGCAAGTGGTGGCTCACAATATGCGGACGACTCCTTTAGAATCAATTATTTTATACCTCTTATTGATCAAGATATCTCATCTCTTACAACAAGATTGGAACAATATGAAGGTTATCAAAAGATTTTGGCTTTTTATTTACTTCTAACACATTGCTGAAATTTACTTCCTTCCACAAGAGAATATTAGGCCTGCTGAAATTTTGAGGTTCATGAAACGACATGGTTCTTATCCTGACGCAGCTGTTGCATCAGTAGAGCCCGTAGCTTTGCTAAACTGAAGTTACTGAAGTTATTCTTGCATTCAACAATGACACAAGAAAGATTCATGATTTGATTTGGCTACAATAGCATTGGAGGGAGACATATTTAACTCGTACAAATTGTTTATCATAGCACTTTTCCCTTAAATTAAAGGCCTCTGCCTGAACTTTGCACCGGGCCTCTAAAATCTCCGGGACGGCTCTTAATCACACGAAGTAAATGGTTTACAAAGTTTAGACCACTGTCACGGCCGAATATCGCAAATCATAAGTACGCATGCATCTGTGTTTACTCTGAGACCATAGTACGCTATCGTTTATATATGACAGCATGATTGTAAGTATGTTTAAAAAAGTAAGAGTCGTGTAACTTTTTTAACATGATTTTTTTTTGTGTGCCCAAACGCTACAAATGATATGGCAAAAGGAACGTTGACTGCATGAATCAGCTAAACTTGTGAAAACTGAAATACTTGATACCTTTCCACCTATGTAGTGTGTCGTATACGATTCTGTTTGCCTAAACATTACATGCGCGCGCTATTGATAGACTAATAGGTATGGTATGATAATTAAACGAGGAAGTGCTGTGGAGGTGCATGACGCAACTTTTTTTTTTTTGCGAGGAAGGTGCATGACGCAACTAAATTAGTGAAAACTGAAAACACTTGTCACCCTTTCACCTATATGGTGTATGACACGAATTTTTTACCCAAACATTACCTACATTATAGGTACTGACATGGGATTAGGATGGTGTGATACACGATTCCCTTTTTGCCCAACTGCTGTGCGCAAGACATTGATTTGTTCATGACTCATCTGAACTTGTGAAAACTGAAAACACCTGTCATGATTTCACTTTGTTTAATGTGTGATACACAATTCTGTTTGCCCGAGCACTACCTATACACTCTTGGCACTCAGTTCGGCGTTGGTCACCTAAACCTGCCACACTGCATTTTTCATTTTAAAATATATTGTCGTGTTGTGTCATGGGTGTGTGGCACACTGGCACGCCAGTTGCTTCTATGAATCTGATTTAATGGGTTACAAACTTAGGTCTTTGTGGAAATAACTTGCCAAGTCGTGTCAAACTATATGGCAAGTCAGGATCGTGTATATTTATAATCATTCACCCTGTTCGTCACCCTGTTCGCCTGACTGCTTTGCAACAGCTAATTTGTAGCAGCTACAGTGTTTCAATTATTTCTTCTGCAGCTGCTACAGTGTTTCTGCAGCAGCTACAATGTTCGCAGTTAGTTTTCTGCAGCCGCAGCTGCAGCCTGGCGAA
>LAPY01003585.1:36831-47496 GCA_000970635.1 Eragrostis tef
CCCCCCCCCCCTGCCGAACAGGCTGATTTATAGAGGTCAAATAGCAGGTGTTTATGTGCTGCTTTATGTGTCGTCCATATTTGAAGGCATCCAATTAAAAGGTATCACCGTCTCCAACCTCTCACTCGGCTCCCCTCGCACACTCACCTAAGGTTCCAGCGCCGCCGCCACCGGGCCCCCCCTCCTTCCCTCCCTCCGGCGACCTCGCCGGCGGCGAGAAGAAGAGGGAAGCCCCCCTCCCGTAGATCTAGGTAGCCAAGTAGCTTTTGTTTAGTTCCTGGTTGTTCTCCGTGGGCCATGTGCCGCTTCGCCCCATTCCTCCTTCAGGTCGCCATGGCCATGGGCCTCGAGCTTCTGCTCGTTGTCGGTGGCTTCTTCGGCGACGCCCCTGGGTTGGAGGTGGGCTCGAATAAGTGTAGGATTAGGTTTTCCCTCTCCACTGCCGCTCATCATCTCCGCCGCTGGTGTTCAAGCTACTTTCCGGCCGTTCGTCGCCAGATCCGCGCCTCCCAACGCGAGATCCGATGGTGACGCACCCGGATCCGGCCCCACCGTGCTCCCTCCTCTACGTCGGCTCCTCATCAGCTTCGCCCAGGCGTCCGAGGACTCCACCGAGCGTGACCTCTCTGGCAACGGCGCGGCATCACCAACCTTTACTGCAGGTCAAGCTCGCATTTAATTATTTCAGAGGATATAATCAAGAGATATACAAGATATAATCACCTAAGAAGAAATAATAGTTCCAACTTCAATCATAAAATGATTCACAAAAGAAATGCCCCACCCATACATTTTATTTGTTTAAAAAATATGAAAGATTTACAAAAGCTCAATCACTTCAGCTAGCAAGTCTCTAAAAATAATGTGTTAAACATGAACCTTCATGTTTAGTTTCTGATTAGTGTTGACACCAGTACGTGTTTAAGAACGTTGTAGCGTAAAATAATATTGTTATTGATCTATAGCAGGTTCATCACCTGCTCGGCCGAGTTCAAATATGGAGATATTTCCATCCAAAGTACAACCCCTCATACCGACAAAGTGACTCCAGAAGATGAAGGCTGCTTGGCTATCACTACTGATGATGGCCCTCATAACAATAATATCACGTCCAATCCGTCAGAAAATATGTTCACGGTCATTAATCTGGACGAGCAAAAGGTGTTGCCTAAACATGTTCGTTTCAAGGGCGACAATGGCAAATACCTTGGGATTCACAATCGGAACTTCTTGAAGTTCGGATGGACGGATTCTGGTGACGACATGGTGATACACAGCATTCATACCAATCCTGATGGGACCATGATTCGCATAAAGTCTGAGAAGGTCGGCATGTTTTGGAGACTCGTCAACAACTGCTGGATAGCTGCGGACTGCGATGACAACACCAGCCGAAACAACCAACAAGACACATGGTTCCAAGTGGTCAGATTGGGCGGCAACATGATTGCTCTTAAGAATGTTGGTAACAAGAAGTTCGCCAAGAGGCTGACCAACGATGACGCTGAGGAATGTCTTAATGCATGGGGGGATTCCATTGCAGAGTGTGCACGGCTCCAGCTGGAAGAAGCTGTTGTTACTCGGAAGATCTACGGTGTCGAATACGACCTCGCTGCAGCTAGAGTTTATGACCACAAGGCCCTTGTTATGGCCACTGCACACTCTGTTAACAACAGCAGTACGCCCACCACAGCTAAGCTAAACCTAAAGTACAGTCTGGCCACCACAAGTTCATGGAGCAAAAGTACTACGGAGTCGTGGGGTGTTAAGGCCTCAATTAATGTAGGATTACCAAAGCTACTATCAAGTATTGGAGTGGAGCTCGATATCAATATCGAGGGACATTATGACCATACCTATACGGAAGAATACGGCGGGGCCCACTACAGTGTCGAATACGACCTGGCTGCAGCTAGAGTTTATGACCACAAGGCCCTTGTTATGGCCACTGCACACTCTGTTAACAACAGCAGTACGCCCACCACAGCTAAGCTAAACCTAAAGTACAGTCTGGCCACCACAAGTTCATGGAGCAAAAGTACTACGGAGTCGTGGGGTGTTAAGGCCTCAATTAATGTAGGATTACCAAAGCTACTATCAAGTATTGGAGTGGAGCTCGATATCAATATCGAGGGACATTATGACCATACCTATACGGAAGAATACGGCGGATCCCATACCCGCACGGAAGAGCAGTCAGTGGACTATGATATGACTGTGCCTCCGAAGACCAAGATGACACTACAAGCTATTGCAACACAGGCCTCCTGCGACATTCCCTACTCTTACTACCAGAAGTATATTTTAACTAATGGAGACACAGTTGTAGCAAGTTGGATGATGGTCTCTTCCATGGAGTGAACAGCTACGAATTCACTTACAAGGTCACCGAAGAAAAGCTGCTTGATGAGCAGGCCACACAACAAGGAACTGAGGAGTCTCGGAAAAAAAGGAAACAAGGGGAGCCTGACGATATGTCAATGGGGGATGCAGATGGATTTGCTCCAAAGGAACCAGCGAAATCAAAGTAAACTTCATGTTGAATGTTTTGTGATGACCCTAGTTGCACCTGTATAGCTTCAACATCATACAAACGTGTTGAAGCATTTAAATTTCCAGTATGTGATATCATGTTTAGCCACTCTGCATTCTGTACTATTTCCTACAGTGTTGTTTCGTATGTTTGTGCTACACACATGGTGTGCAGTCAGATTTATTTCAAGTCACCGTGCTATGTTATGTGTATTTTTTCCCCTTCATAAACAGCAGGACCATGTTTGATGGAGATAATAATAAGGCCAGTTTTTTTTATTAAAATGCACTGCTTATGCTAAAGTGTCATAGTAACATCCTGATTTCAAAGACGTCTAGATCTATTGACAAGGCAGTTTAGTTGTGCAAAGTGCGGTCAAGGGAAGGCTGTTGAACACCAGGTATGTCGATCCGAGTGCATACCGACCATACGAGAGCAATCCCATGGGTTGGGCTCGAGTTCGAGTAGGAAACGGAGAGTAAGTTGATTCCGAGTCAGCAACGAAGAGACATATACAAACTTTTCGTTTATAAAAGAAAGAGTAAGGCTACAATACAGCGCAGTGGGGAAGAGACGACCAGATAAGATCGTTGTACGTGATTGTGAGGAAATCGGCACGCGCGACGTGGGAAAGCGCGAGATGGAGACCCAGATGATGCAGACGGACGCCGCAGATGAGGGCAACGACGTGAAGCTAACGAAGAGAAGCATCCTTGAGGTACGTGGTTGGGACCAGACCAGGTCGCCGACGTAATCAGAGGCGGGCAGAGAGCAAAGGGCGACGACGGTATGTGTGAGATGCAGCGCGGCGACCCGGAGCTGGTCGAGCTAATTGCGAGGTTAAGCGTCCTAGAGGATCGGTACCACGTCGTCAAGGCTGATGTGACCCGACGGCGCGAGGAGTTCGAACGAAAGTGGGGAAATCAATTCTAATGCGACAACGCACGGGTGGGATTAGGCAATATCGGTTGCGTTATATTGTCTACGGATAAGATGAACCGTTGGCATTTGTTAACCATGATCGGTGATTTACGCTTTAGGGGTCCTTTGGATTACAGGATTTTTGGAGGAATTTTGAAGGAATACTGTTCCTAAAAGAAAATTTTCTATCCTATGGTTTGGCTTGCAGGAAACATCACTACCATTCCATAGGAATCTTTCCTTTGCATGCTGATTCCATAGGATTTTGAGCATCCACTCAGACCTCTTGGAAAAAATTCTTGCACGAAGAATGAGGAGCTCAATGCTGCAACCGCTAGCTAATGCTTCATTATTGCTCACATGGCCCAATCGTTGCAACACAATAGGAAATAACACACGCAAATCACTCCATTAGTATGATTTTTTATTCACTCTCAACATTCCTCCACGATGATTCCTTCACTTTTCCTATGCCCCATCCAAACAAACTTTCACTCGATATTCCTATGTTTTACAATCCTCTGTTTTACATATGCATTCCTATCAAATTCCTATGTTTTTCCTATTCCTGTGTTTTATAATTCCTGCGTTCCAAAGGACCCCTTGCTATTTTTTATTTTACTGGTACTGTAATTCAGTTGGAGACTGTTCTTCTTTAATTTATCTCGGAAAGTTTCTAATACAAAACGACATTTATTCTCCATTATGATCGCTTCTTATACTAAAGTCATCTACATAGTGTCATCTCAACATATCTGTCCAACGTGAAATGTAATAAAGGAAGGGAGGGAAAATTGCCGTCGTTTCACGAGACGACGGGTGAGCTCGTGCTCCCACGCCGAGCATAGCTTTCTACTATGTCGCTGGCTGCTACGGGCTATTGCCACCATGGATGGATCGCAAATTCACCTTGCAAATCCACTGGTGTCGTCTTCTGCTGGGAACGGGAGACACAACATTGGTCGGACCGACGATTTGACGTGGGAGCACAAGCCCATGCCGTCCGTTTATGAGGCAACGGCGAGACTCTCCCTCTTCATTTTAATCTGATTATCTGATACAAGTAGGATTTATGTGTTAAGATGACCATAGACAGACATCTACATGTTCTACAAGGAAAACTAGGCCAGAAATCCCCGAACTCTGCTTAACCACACTGCAGTTGATTTCAAAGCTACTAACATTACAAGCCACATAAACATGTCGCCTATCTGCTTCCGCAACTGTACAAACATCTGCATGATCAAGTACTAATTGTTTCCCGCTCCCTTCTCGACAAGGATGCTCCTGCATGCCTGAACCCCAATTTCAAAACGCTCAGACTCAAACCTGTGCCTAGTGCCTGAGCGGCGGGGCCCCCCCCGCGCCGAGTCGCTGCTGATCCTTGGCCCGTTTCCTAAGTGGTGCCACGGCCAGGTGACCCTCTACCGCAGCAGGCTCGCATGTACCGTCGCCTTCATCGAACCATCTTGATGCTCTGGGGTGCTGAGGCGTCATGAAGAGGTCCTCGTACTCGTAGTCACCGGCATGCCGTCTTGACGCTCTTGGGTGCTGTGGCGTCATGAACAGGCAGCCCTTCGGAGAGCGCTCGGCGACATCATCGGCATGCGGGAGGTGGCCGGGGGAGGAGAGGGAGCGGTAGTGTTTCATGGCCTTCTTCTTCTTCAGGGCCTTGAGGAATAAAGGAATGAGGCCATCCATGTTTGCTCTCATGCAAGGTAGGGAGAAGACAAGACACGGAGGAGGTGGTTCTTCAAAGGCACAACACCAAATGTGTGTATGAACTGTCAAATGGGCAGGGAGAATGTCATTTGATTCGGAACTCAGTCATCTTGAAAATTGGGCCAGGTCTCACCCTGATTTTTAATCACCAACTAGCTTATAAAACATATAATCATGATGGTTTTTGTTCAGGTAAATTGTTGTCTATGACAACTGTTGATAATGGTTCGCACAGTCCGGTCTGAAGTATTGCTATTTGCTAACTGTAACCGTAAGCATACGATATTTGCTAAATGCTTATATATGGTTGCAACCTTTGACAAATTGCATTTGTTTTCCAATCATTAATTGACCAAGATGTAGGTTTTACTTTGGACAGCTTTGCAGTGCACCAGCATTTGTTTACATTTGGATGTTGATACTTTGTGGTGTGTCATGACAGTGGCTTCATGGGATGACCATGTCAAGGACTCGTATCCCAAACATTTGTCAAGTAAATGAGCTAAGAACGGTTAAATGACTATGTCAAGGACTCAAGGTCAACTGGAGCAACAAATGCACCAATCTATTGCAAACATTTTCAAGTGTAGTGACAGGCCTGTTAATCTAGAAATAAGATTATTAACCAACTCCGTCGGATCAGAAAGTCTGCGCCTCCTAGGAATTGGCTTTTACAAAAACGTCATGTCAACTGGAATAAACTACAATAATTCTGGGCAACCCTCCAATCAACATCAAAACTTGGCCAAAAGTAACTTAGAGTTACAGATAAAGAAGCAATCCAATGCACAAATACAGACATTTCTTTTGGCCTCTGCGAAACCAAGGCATTTGGGGTCCAATTGTCACCCAAAATGTGGACAGCATCAGCCAAGTATTTGTCATTCCATTATCAAAATAATTCTATAACTAAGATACAGGGAAATCCAGGCCAAACAAATGTGCCATTTAATGTGTTTCCGTCCTTTATTTCTTGCATTGAAATCTAGGTAAAACTATCGAAAAGGATGATGGCTTACTCCAAAAGAATATTCTTCAACAAATCAAATCAACTAACTCAACTGTACAATTTGGTATACAAACAAATGATACAATTTGTTACATCAATATCTGCATAAACATTTTACCAGATCACTCCCGCCCTCATAAACACTTCACTGGTAAACTGTAACAGCAAATTATCCAGCAACTGTTTATTTTTTTGGGTGAACAGAACGGCAGGGGAGCCCACTACCTTTTCTTTCAATTGAAGGATGACGCAAAATTTACATTTTACATGGGTTGAATTTCCGTTTGTAAGAGATGTAATGGCTTTTTAGTGAAAAGAAACATCATATGCCCAATTTTAGAATTGAAAGAACTTTGGTACAACATCACATACCCTTAAAAAGGGGTCTATAGGTTCTAAAACGATTTACTCTGAATAGCATGATTCTCCATCTTAAACTACATATAGTCTTTGACATATGGCATTAGGGATGGTATCAGTTATACAGGTCAGTAAAACTACTAGATCAGTAGATTGTTCAACTTTACAGCGGTACTAAACATGTAAACACGACATTATTGTGCCAATGCACCTACGTGATCTATTGATTGAGTTGATGTTTACAAGATGTACTATGTCACCACAATTATTTTGCACAAAAGCAAGAATTCTGAAAGAAAAAAACTAATGCGAAAACACAAATAAATTCTTCTATTCAAACATCTTTGTGCTGGCATGGCTGTTACAGATAGGAACATTGTTTGAAGGAAATACTATAAGCATGTGAAGAGCAAAACATGATTCTCTCATCTTTTTTCTCTATAAATCATAGCCACAAACCTACTTATAATAAAGGGACTGTAAAACTAGCCTCATCCTTTTTGAATTTATCACTGATACAACCTAATAATCTAATGAAAGGAAATATTTCCAAGCCTCACCAAGTTTAGTTGCCCTTGGCAACAAAGGTCAGGTAATACCAAGCTGCAAATGCCAGGCCAAGCATAAATAACGGGAGTACAAAGTCCAGGAAGGTATTTGGGTTAGGAGGGCCTTTGTTTCTGGAATTTGGTGGCGCCTCAACACTCCAAGCATCTGAGGACTTTGATATAGTTGGAGGCACGTACCCCTCAATGCTTCCTATCAGGTAGCTGTCCATCATGCTAATTGCAGATGTGCTGTGTCCCACCTCTTCAAACGCCTCCGTGGCATCCCCAGAGGCTACATAAGTTTATTGAAGCCAGAGGAAACCAAGCTTAGCATATGGTCGCTAATCAGACAAAATCCACATTTAACAAAATAACATGTGCCACCAAAATTGAATAAGTGCTACGGAAGTGATATTTGGAATGAAAAAGTTAACAAGAATAGAGAGGCTTGAAGGTTTCACCGAGAGGAAAGCAGGATATATTAATAAAGGGAGGATAAGTCAACTTCCATGCATTTGTCTCTCCTGGGCACAAAATAACTCTACCTGCCGGCAATGGCTTTGGATATCCCAATATTTCATTTTATGTTTGGCAACAATTAAATCTGGATATTTATTAATAAAGCAATAACACACCAGGCTCAGTATTGGCGCATTAGTGAAATGTAGAAAAAATCATGATAGCATCACATATTTTATCTTTAAGAGGACATTGTATGTTTTGTACCATTAACAAATTATCACATGGTTCTCTTAAAAAAGGCTATCAGATGTCCCGGGCAGATTAAAAACATTTGCTACAAAAATGATGCAACTATGATCAGAAGAATTTAGGCCCTGTTTGGATCCTTTAGCTGGCTAATTTTAGCCAACTAAAACATTAGTCAGCTAATTTTTTAGCCAACTAATTTTAGGAGGTACTTGTTTGGATTTCTGACTAATGTCTCTGGTTTTTTTGTACTTTTCTTGCTTTTTTATATGTTTAGTCGATTTTAGTAGCTTTGAGATGACTAGGGGCTAAAAGTTTAGAAGGGGGTGGGCTAAAAGTTTAGGAGATTTTAGGAGTCATGTTTGGATGCAAAGTGACTAAAATTAGCCAGCTAAAAGTTTAGAAGATGGACCAAACAGGGCCTTAGTACACAAGTAAAGAACATGAATCCCAACTGCCAATTTCTAAAATAAACTTTAGTATGCTTTCGTTACTCGATTTCTCGTGTGGTTGTTGAATTAAGGTGCAATTCAATTCAGTTCTCTTGACACGGTGTCTTTTTTAGGAAGAGCCATGCCACGGGCTGTAGCAAATACAAGCAGCACAATCTGAGCTTACCAGATGCGTGGAGGAGCACATCCTCGCCTCCCGGATGATCCTCCAAGAACTTGGTCACATCATACACCTGACACCAGCAGAAAAATCATCAGAGCCAGACAAAACCAAATCAGATCTCTCCCCTACTGAACCAAGAAAATCACAACGAAGATCTCTCCGCTCGCCTTCGACCCCGACCTTGCCGTGGATGACGACCCAGCAGTCCTTCCTGGACGCGTGCAGAGCGACCTCGGACGGCGCGAAGAGCTTCTTGACCTCCTCCGCCATGGAGTGAGATACCGAGGCCCCCTTCTGCTTGCCCTTCGATTCCGGATGTGGAAGAATGTAGAGATTTTTTAGAGTTTTGAAGAATGTAGAGATATCTAGGCGCTGCTCGAAATCTTGGTGGGTGGCAGCAGGCAGTGGTGAAGCGGAGCTTAGCTGAGCCGTGGTGAGCACGCCAAGAGAGCTGCCGCGTTTCGCTCTGCTCAGCGGTTGGTCAAGGTTTGGTGGTGCTGGTGACTCGTCGGAGAAGACGAGGCGGCCACCCATCAAGGCTGGAAATGGGCCGCATTTTGAACATGGGCTTGGGTCGTTCTGCGTTAAGCAAAGCGCGCAGCCCACTTCGACTGTTTGCCGCCTCATGGCCTTTGAAAAGGAAGTTTTGGCGGCGCTTGGCTGGCTCATTCCATTTGCCCTCAATTTATATTTTCACCGCCGCATTCTCCACCGTCCCCGTGGAGAAGACGACCCTGCCGGAGGAAAAGAGCTCGAAAGTGCATCTCCCTCGCCGCTTTTTGTCTGGTATTTGTGATATGTGCTTGCGTTATTGATTCTTCTCTACCGCAGTCGACAAACCTAGTGTGTGTATGCCATGAAAAGAATATGTTCAAACCTTCATTCGTCGTAGCGCACCCGACCATGGAAATTGAACATTTGCTAATGTTAACGTGCCAAAACTCAAGTTTGTTTGGTTGATTACACATCTGTACCAGTAGCGGCATTTTCATGTTCAATCCCTTTATGTCTGTTTTTCGACCCAACAGTTAGGATGTTTGGAGAGTGGAATTAGGACCCAAAAACCATATGGTTTATTCCCAAAAATTGTACAGCAATCACCCCCTCCATCTAGGCCCTTCGTGTTTTCATATAAGAATTTCTAGGATCTAGATCAGAAAGTAAAATACACCTGCGTGTTATTTCATCATCATAGCGTGTCATTCAGGTTCTCAAACTAATGAAATACAGTTGTGGGTTATCGATCTTGTGTGCCACTAGAGGGCTAAGTCACCCATATCAACATGTAATGGTCCATGTGGCATAAAAGCAGCCATCTCTCTCTCTCTCTCTCTAGTCTGATGTATATCTTAAACAATGATGTCAACCATTTTGTGTTTCTTCCTTGGTGCCACGTATAGACAAATCACATACTGATGAGGGTGATCTGGAACGTAGGATATCAGGGAGTATTGAAGTACTATTTTAAATGACAAGCTTAACCGGGAAAATAATAGGAATCAATTATTTCAAACTTTATAAGTTCCATGTCTGGAGATGTTCTTGATTAGTTTCGTTGAGAGCTTTGATTGTTTGGACATGTCGAAGTTGAAGAGTGCTGGTTCTTGTTTTTCCCCCTTCGTGGAGAAGGTGCCATGACAGAAGAACTATACTAGAGACGAGAAAAAGGAGAACTAGAAAATAGTGGGTGAAATAATGTTTGAGATTCGCAGCCATACGGACACGTGATTTTTGTCTATGGGAGACTCAAAAAACTTGATTTTGTCTGTAGGACATTGTTATTTTCTAATTTGTCTCCTGGACCATGTTTTCCTAAACGGTTTTATACGGTCGTCTAAACGCGTATAAACACTATACGGGAGGGTGCCGTGGAGTTTAGGGGGTAATCGGTCACTTAAACGGTGGAGCCGTTTAGTCGGTCAAAGACGTTGAAAAATGGGCAACACGGGCGAAACGGGACGAAATCAAAACGCTTGTGGACGCCGATTCGTCCGTCTCACGCAACGTCTGCGCGATGGCCGGACTTCATCGAGGAGGCGGAGTCGCTGGCAAGAAGGGAAAGAAGCGAGACTGACCCTGTCTGTCCGTGCGTGGGGCTAGCCGTCCGGAATCGTCGACGCCGTCCATGCACCGGGCCGGCCTTGGAGCAGCGACGCCTCCAGTCGTGCGTCGCCGCGTCGGGCCCGCTGTCAAGCTCCTATTTCCTCTTTGGATCTGGCGACTGTGGCTGGAGGAAAGAGGAGGGATGG
>LAPY01003586.1:30348-56218 GCA_000970635.1 Eragrostis tef
TTTTATATCAATTTCAATTTTATTCTATTCTAGTTTTTTTTGTGAAGTATTCTATTCAAGTAGTATTCGTTTCTGTATTCAATTTATCTTCCATAAACAAATCATTTTGCAGTCTTCTCAGTTTTAAATATTTTCTATTGTTTTAATTTACCTAAGGATTGATTGACAAAATGTTTTCTCTTTTAGCTTTAGAATAATTTTAATTTTTCTTTTAGATTTTTCTAGACTTTAAATTTATAGTTCCACTTTGGCTTTTAAATCCTTGATACTCATTGATTTAAATAATCCTTTCCACAACAACTGACTTGTTTTAATTATCGAAATATTTCCATCGCAAAAAAATATCAAAATATTATGTTTCATGTATACAAAAGATTTGCCACATATTTAGTAGTTTATTTTTAAGTGTGTAACTGATTTGTTCCATGTGTATAACTAATTTGTTCTTCCTTAAGATTTTGTTCCACAAGCACAACTTCTTTGTTCCGTCTTAGTAATGATTTCCATATATGTAAAAGATTTGTTCCAACTCTCTGGAGAATTTGTTCCACCTTTATGTTCCATATGTTTAACTGATTTGTTGCTCCTTGCATAGCATTTTGTTCCACAACTACAACTGGAGTATTTGTTCCACCTTTATAATGATTTTGTTCCAACTCCTTGGATATTTTTGTTCCGTTCCATTTTGCCTAGCCAAGCCATGCGCTCCGCAGTGAAAACAAGTAAATAAAAGTCGGTCAAATGAAAAAAGAAGTAAAAGTCTGTTGCCCGGCGCCGATTTTTTTTAATTGGTAAAGAAAATCACCAAAAAAATTAATAATAGTAATTACCTGGAACTATTTCTAAAAGTGGGAAGGACGCTGAAGAAGATAGCGTCCAGACCTGGATGCTGAGCGGGATAAAGTCCAGCGCTGGACGTTCTTATCTTCAGCGTCCAGGCCTTGCCCGGGCCCACCACCTTGCGGCCTGGATCTGAGACAAGATCGGCGGCGGCCCTGTTCGTCGAGACTCCGGAGGCCACCGCCGACGAAGCCATACGCGGAGGGGCCACGACGACTTCCTCCGTCGTCTAAGCTACAAACTTAGCATCATCCAGCTGCTATCCTCTGAAGATCGGCGCGCGTCCTGTCCATCCCGATCCTCTCCTGTGAGTGAAAATCGCATCGCTGCCCTTCAATGAGTGCTGGCCGCCCTGTTGCTACTACTTTATTTGTCACTTGTTGCATCGATGAAGCAAAGGAATCTCCGTCTCACTCTCACCCAATAATCAAAACGTATTAAACATTTGCACATGCCTCTTGCGTTCCTGTTGTACAGTAGACCAAAACTGATGCAGAGCGGTCTATTGTATAATGCACTAGCTGATTTTTAAATTCACATTAATATGCTTATGGTGGATTCAAGGACCGATCGTTGCAGGTTTAGAAAATGGCTGCCGATGATAGGTTCAGCGACTTGCTATGGATGCCTCATGGTCAGCATAAAGTATCTGCAATATCTGATAATGTGAGCTTATTGTTCAATACATGCTTTGTTCAGTCTTGCATGTTCAATTTTGATTAATATGTACTAATATCATGTGATGCAGCCAAGTAACTTCATGAACATACGACACCATCGCATTGGCATCCCCTATGATCCACTTTGTCGGCCACTATAGGGAACCTTGGGTTCTATCAAGTCGCAAAGATGAAAAAATTAAATGTTGATAAATATTTGATATCAGCCCTAGTGGAGAGATGGCGGCCTGAGACAAATAGTTTTCACCTGCGAGTCGGTGAAATGACAGTTACTCTTCAATATGTGAGTTGCTTGTGGGGTTTGCCAATACATGGTAAACCAATTATTGGGCTGTCAGATGGGCAGTGGGGTGATATGATTGAGAGATTTCTTGGGATTCCACAGGAAGAACAACATATGAAGAAGAAGAAAAGGAAAAAAGGATGATGACTCGGCTGAGGTGAGGACCTCACAATTCGCTATCAATTTGAGTAAGTTGCGTGAACGTTTTTCTAAGATGCCAAACGAGGCAACAGTAAGAGAGATTAATTGGCATACTCGAGCGCTAGTTTTGGACATTCTTGGCTCCATTGTTTTTACTGACACATCTGGAGATGGAGTTCCAGCAATGCACCTCCAGTTCATGGAGAATTTAGGGCAGCCAACTGACTACAATTGGGGAGCAGCTATACTTGCTATGTTATATAGGCAATTGAGCATGGGTGCTGAGAATGATAGGTTAGAAATATCTGGTCCTTTATTGCTACTTCAGTTGTGGTCTTGGTCACGTTTGCCGCTTGGTCGCCCAAAAAATATAGGTCTGAGGACCAATGAAGAGGAAGAGCAAGACGAAGAAGAGCTTGAGGTTGACTATTTCCCTGTATTTGGAGCAAAATGGTGTGCACCACATCAGTTTACTTCCCCACATAATTCAGGTATTTATTTTATATTTGTTTTCAGCATTATTCATCTTAACCTACTAATCAAGTACAGTACAATTAGTGAATAACTTTCTCTTGAACATTATGCAGGTACTGAATATTACTGAAACCAATCGATTTAATCCGAGAAGGTACAGTATGTTGGCAGCCGTATGATAACTTTCTGGGGCAGATGCCTTCCCAAGTCCGCAATGATTCTACTTCATGGTTTGCTAGAGGACCGCTATTTCATTTTTGGATCGCCCTATGATCCACTTTGTCGGCCACTATAGGGAACCTTGGGTTCTATCAAGTCGCAAAGATGAAAAAATTAAATGTTGATAAATATTTGATATCAGCCCTAGTGGAGAGATGGCGGCCTGAGACAAATAGTTTTCACCTGCCAGTCGGTGAAATGACAGTTACTCTTCAAGACGTGAGTTGCTTGTGGGGTTTGCCAATACATGGTAAACCAATTATTGGGCTGTCAGATGGGCAGTGGGGTGTGATTGAGAGATTTCTTGGGATTCCACCGGAAGAACAACATATGAAGAAGAAGAAAAGGAAAAAGGATGATGACTCGGCTGAGGTGCGGACCTCACAATGCGCTATCAATTTGAGTAAGTTGCGTGAACGTTTTTCTAAGATGCCAAACGAGGCAACAGTAAGAGAGATTAATTGGCATACTCGAGCGCTAGTTTTGGACATTCTTGGCTCCATTGTTTTTACTGACACATCTGGAGATGGAGTTCCAGCAATGTACCTCCAGTTCATGGAGAATTTAGGGCAGCCAACTGACTACAATTGAGGAGCAGCTGTACTTGCTATGTTATATAGGCAATTGAACATGGGTGCTGAGAAGGATAGGTCAGAAATATCTGGTCCTTTATTGCTACTTCAGTTGTGGTCTTGGTCACGTTTACCGCTTGGTCACCTAAAAAATATAGGTCTGAGGACCAATGAAGAGGAAGAGCAAGACGAAGAAGAGCTTGAGGTTGACTATTTCCCTGTATTTGGAGCAAAATGGTGTGCACCACATCAGTTTACTTCCCCACATAATTCAGGTATTTATTTTATATTTGTTTTCAGCATTATTCATCTTAACCTACTAATCAAGTACAGTACAATTAGTGAATAACTTTCTCTTGAACATTATGCAGGTACTGAATATTACTGAAACCAATCGATTTAATCCGAGAAGGTACAGTATGTTGGCAGCCGTATGATAACTTTCTGGGGCAGATGCCTTCCCAAGTCCGCAATGATTCTACTTCATGGTTTGCTAGAGGACCGCTATTTCATTTTTGGATCGTTGAGTTCCACTATCCTGATAGGGTGATGCGCCAGTTTGGACAAAGACAGATTATTCCACCTCGCATTCCACATTGTGAGGATGAGCTTCGCAAACTACACAAAATTAAGCATGCAGGAGGCAACTCACGCAACTGGGAGAAACTCCATGCTAAGTATATACAACAGTACAACAATACTCAAACAACAATGGTTGATGAGGATCTCCCTTTTGATCCAGCTTGTTTGTCGGAGTACAGACAATGGTTTCAACAAAACGGTATGTATACAGTGTTCTTCGACTCTCAGTGCTTAGGAGGCCTTGAGAACCCCATACCCTATCCTCGAGACAATTATGAATGGACTGGATACATTCCTAGTGGTCCACCACTAGCCCGCATTGTAAGTTACTACATTTCTCATTTCTTAATATATTCAATTTTGTTCCTTTCTTCTGGCAAATGCAGGGCCTACGTGAAATAAAGACTGCTGCATGGGGGATCAAATGTGTTGTTACTAGTGGATACAAGAAGTTTGGCAAGTACATATTAACTGCATGTCAAGGAAATTTGAAAGATCTAAACTTGGAGCCTCGATTGCATAGCATGCTCCATGATGCTGGTCTGCCCATCCACATTGACGATATTCAGTTAGGCGATGACGTCTCTAGCATTGCTCACCCACCAAGCCCTCCTAGAGATAGTAGCTTAGAGTTGATGGATGATTGGATCTACTCAGGAAGAGGTTTTAAAAGATACCTTGAGGCAGGTGGGAGTGGAGTTGCTGCTACAGCTGAAGATGCAACGCAGATGACTCAAGATACCGTTAGTTAGTTGTCAGTATTATTGGAACAAGTTAGTGCTGAGACATTTTTTCTGTTCACAAACACATGTAATTTGTATTACTGGCAGAGCACTGACCAACAATTTATTCATGCTTTTGGACGTGTTTGCGTATATAGGCTCAGTATATTTGATCGTTCAACTAGCCATTTCCATGTTTATGCAGTTGTATTATTGAGTTTTGTGCCATGTGTACCTAACAATGTTGGTTAATTGTACATTAACAATGATTTTTTGTTTTTGGATGGCAGTAACAAGGATATAGAATTGATAAACGTCAAGTGAAACACATAGTACTTTAATATAATATATCATAGTTCCCTTAATCATTTGTACACAAACACAAATTTAACTTTTATCTCATGCATAATGATGCCCCACGATAACATACTAAACTCTTGAATCAGCCATGTCGTTGACTTGATGATGCACCTGGAAATAACAAACAAAGTCAAAGTCTCTCAATGTTATCTGAACATTATTAATCAAGTAACAAATGATATTGTATCTATACCTGCTTGGTTATTATCCATTGTGGAGCGGTGTGCTTGGTGCCCAAGCCGTCTGCCTTGCATTTCATCCATGTACATGTTACGAACGATGACGAAGAAACGATGAAGAACGAAAGATCAAACCACCAGGGACACAAGGATTTAACGTGGAAAACCCTTCCAACACGGGAGGGAAAAACCACGGGCGCCAGCCAGCAAATACTTCACTATCAAGAGTCGGGATTACAACGCCTGACGGCGGCTTACAAGAATATAATGATCTAGTCTCTCGATGGGACGGCCCAAGCCTCCGACGACGGGCCTCCGCTTCGCTCCGTCAGAAGTTGGCTCCCATTGTATAGAATTTGGATCATAACTCAACAAACTCCACCTTGAGACAAATTCTCCTTGTAGCATAAATCAAAACCTTCATCCTGAACACAATAAGAGAAAGAAATGCTTCTGGCGCCAAATAGCCTCTAGGGCTAATCCATAATGCCGACTAAGCTTGAGCATAGCTCAAACTTAGCAATAGGAACCGGCTTTGTCAACATATCAGCAGGATTATCATGAGTGTTGATCTTGCATACTTTCAGCTTACCCTTCTCAATCTGATCACGGATAAAATGGTACTTTATATCAATGTGCTTTGTCCTCTCATGAAACATTTGATCTTTAGTGAGGCATATAGCACTTTGACTATCAGAGAATAACTTAATGCAAGAATCAACTCCAGAGAGTTCAGCAAATAACCCTTTCAACCAAATCAACTCCTTACCAGCTTCAGAGATAGCAATGTACTCAGCTTCAGTGGTGGATTGAGCAACAACAGACTGCAAAGTAGCCTTCCAACTCACAGCACAACTACCAATTGTGAAAACAAAACCTGTGAGTGATCTGCGCTTGTCCAAATCACCAGCAAAATCTGAATCAGAATAGCCAATAAGTCCCTTATCAGTTCTGCCAAACTTCAAACAGTAATCTGCTGTCCCTCTAAGATACCTGAGAATCCACTGAACAGCTCTCCAGTGTTCTCTACCAGGATTAGACATGTATCTGCTCACCAAGCTCATAGCATATGATAAATCCGGGCGAGAACAAACCATAGCATACATCAGAGAACCAACAGCATTTGAATATGGAACCTTTGACATATATTCTAAATCATCACGAGTACTAGCACATTGCTTAGCTGACAACTTAAAATACGGTGCAATGGGAGTACTAACTGGATCAGCATCATGCATGTTGAAACGATGAAGAACCTTCTCAATGTAACCATGCTGACTAAGAAACATTAAACCAGCTTTACGGTCTCTAGTAATTTCCATACCTAGAATTTTCTTAGCAGCACCAAGATCCTTCATGTCAAATTCACTACTCAACAATTTCTTCAGTGTAGTGATTTCTTTACTACTCTTAGCAGCAATCAACATGTCATCAACATATAACAACAAGTATATAGGTGATCCATTAACAAACTTGAGGTAGACACAACTATCATAATTTGATCTCTTAAAGCCATGCAACCTGATAAATGAATCAAACCTTTTATACCACTGACGGGGGGATTGCTTCAAACCATACAATGATCTCTTCAGCTTGCAAACATAATTCTCCTTGCCAGGCACTATGAACCCTTCAGGTTGGTCCATGTATATTTCTTCCTCAAGCTCACCATGCAAAAATGCAGTCTTCACATCTAACTGCTCAAGCTCAAGATCATGTGAAGCAACAATACTGAAGAATGTGCGAATTGAACTATGCTTTACCACAGGAGAAAACACATCATTGTAATCAACACCAGGAATCTGACTGTAACCTTTAGCTACTAACCTTGATTTAAATCTAGGAGGCTCACTAGGAGATAAACCCTCCTTTTTCTTGTAAATCCATTTGCAGCGAACAGTCTTCTTGCCCTTAGGCAAGGGCACAACATCCCAAGTACAATTTTTCTCCAGAGATTGCATCTCCTCTTGCATAGCTGAAATCCAATTCTCACGATCATCACAATCAACAGCTTCAGTATAAGATGTAGGCTCATGAACATTCTCCACCTGTTCAGCACAACTCAGAGAATAATAAGCCATATTACATTCTTCAATGAGGCGAGGTCGAGGTCCACAATCCCTCTTAGTTCTGCGATGAGCAATAGGAGGTGAGTTTTGCTGAACATCATCATCATGAGCATCAGTATCAGCAACATCATTTTCAGTATGAATCATAGGCTCCACCTGCTCGACTTCCTCATCATCTACATGCTCCACCTGCACACTTATATGCTGCAATTCTTTTACAGAATTATCTGGAACATAATCTGAAGCCAAACTATCATTAAACATCACAGATTCATTGAAAACAACACTTCTGCTCATGAAAACAACACTCCCGCTTCGCTCCGGCCCAAGCCTCCGGCGACGGGCCTCCGCTTCGCTCCGTCAGAAGTTGGCTCCCATTGTATAGAATTTGGATCATAACTCAACAGTACATTGGAATCCTATTGTACTTCCGACGGCCACGATTTATGAGACGAGGCTCAGGAACAATAGTCGGATGTGTTGGCAAGGGCTTGTGAAGAGTAGAATGGGTGCACTAACTCATTTTCGTTCAAATTTTTGTGTTTTCAAACAGCTAGGACATGAGCACATGGCACACCAGTGAGGTTTGGTTTCAAGCAGTCGCAAGCTGGGACATTATTGGGTTGCAAGGTAACCTTATACTTGAAATCTTTTCTTCGATAAAGCACATGATTTTCTTCGAGTATTGGGACAAGCTCATTCTCAACCTTCACCTCATACACCCCACCTTCATCACCATATGAAATCACATGCATACGTCCAGCCTTGTTGCCTCGCTTTACCAATAAATTTTCAATACGTGGAGCCCAAAGGTTGTCGGCTTCAAGTAACATTAGGGCACTTCTTCTCCTTTCAACAAACCATTCCAGGCACTTTGAAAAGGTTTCCTCGACAATGGCTGCAACTGGTAACCTTCGCGAATACTTGAATACATTGTTTAGTGACTCAGAACCATTGCTTGTCATTATCCCCCAGCGATATCCTCCATCCAAGCATTGAAATACCTTCTCAGGTTTCTCTCTCTCATTTTTATCTTCTTGTAAATATTTACCAACCTTTTTTAGATATGTTATCGCATCTGGACAAATATCTGCGATTGAGGACATACGTTCCTGATACTTACGCGGTTTCTTTTTCTTGACAGCCCATTTGAAGGTTTTAATCACTGTCTCATCACGACATGCTTTCCATAGGTTCTCCGCAACATGTTGCGAGCAAAGACGATGTACACATTGACCCTCGCCCTCATTCCAGCCAATGTTTGGTTGCTTGAATAACCATTTGATGGCTTTGTGTCGATCAGAAATGACACACATGAACTTTCCAATACCTATGACTTCCTTTCGCACCCATCTCATGAACCAACCCCAGTTATTAGCATCTTCTTTCTCAACAATTGCAAAAGCAAGTGGAAGTAACTGGTTGTTAGCAACGAAGGTGAGGAACTGCGTCGATGTATGGTTCAAATGCTCATGCTACAGATTTGAATGCTTTGCATCCTTCCTGAGTCATTGGCTTTGATACAAGAGCATATTTTGTACCTGGGTTTTGCCTTTATAGCCTCTAGAAAGGGGGTGATAAGTGCATATGACTCTTCCCAGCTACCAAAGAGTTGCTCAATTGCTTTCTCTCTACCACGCCACAACTTGTTGTATGAGGGTATCACACTCCTATACCGTTGTCGAACTAATGCTCGAACAATTTTAATGCTCAAATCAAGATCATCCTTCAATGCCTCACGTATCACATTAGCAACCACAGAAGCAGACAATTGGGAATGATCAAACCTATTAGTGGGAGCACGACACGTGTGAGAATAAGGGCATTTCTTTATTATCCAAGTCTCACCAATTTTGGTCGCCGTTGCATACAGCCTCCACATGCACCTATTATCAATACATCTGGCTACAATTTTGGATTGGCTGCTGGTAGGATATGTAATTTGTCTGTTGGCATTAATATGAAACTCATCTATGGCCATTTGTAGGTGGTCCTTTGAATCAAAAATTCTGAGCTTGATAGTGGATTGTTAAACGTCTTCTTCCGACCAAAGAAACTCTCATCTGCTATTGTATCCTTTAGCATAGAGATATCATGAAAAGCTTTCACACAGTGTTGCCCTGATCCACGCATGAATGGAAGTGCTTTCGTTGAATGGGCAACCCTTGGCACTGTAATTTCTTCTTCTGAATCATGGTCAGGTGCATAGTCTGAATCATGCTCATCGTCATCATCTTCTCTAGTTCTATCCTCTTCAAGGTCTGTGTCCTCACCGATATACATATCCTCTACAATATCTTCATGCATTTCAGTTGTTTCATGAGCATTGTTAGACCGTCTAGTGCATGTCCCTGCTGGTGGATTGATATCATGAGAAACATCATTCACTAATGAATCAACTGTGCTTGGCTCAAAAGGAATAAATGGTGCTGATACATGTTGACTGATTGATATTGGCATGTTGCTTCCACCGCTAACTTGACTCAACCTGACTTTCGGTTCGCAATGAACGTACAACTCAACAAGTTGCCCAGCTGTGCGTGCCTCTGTTTTCTCAAATACCATTTGCCATCCTCTATTCTCATATATAGGTATGAGATGAAAATACTGAGGCCCATGCGCTCCAGTATCAAATCTTGCTTGGATGCTTAAGGTGAACTGATCATTGTTGTAACCAAGAACTCGATATATTTCATTTTTCACATCTTCGTATGTGGTAGCCTCAGAAGCCGGAAAAGTAATTTTGGCTGGAATATTGTACTCGGCACCTGTGGCTCCATAAATGATTTCCCCATCAACATAAACAAGAACAATCATTTTTCGGCAACCTGCACCTTCAACAACAAACAAGCAAGAACCGGATTATTCTGTAAAGAATCGACTGCATATGTATGTATCCTACTTAATTAAGTGCCTAATGATATACATAAATGGTCCACGTACAAATGCATGCATTACCTCTCTAAACAAGAGGCAAATACAAGGCGCTTCAACACAGTTGAGGCATCAGGCCGGCATGGACATTATTGACAGATTGCAAGGGAATAATGTCGCAGTTGAGTACCCAGCCGATCAACTGATAAAGCAGAAATAAGATGCGAATTATGAAGGAATCAAGTACCCCACCGAGAAAACTACAGGATGATTGCAAGAATGACTTAGAGCTCTGAAAGTATACCTCCAAGTTTGATCTGTTCAGAGTAGGACGGAAGCGCAGATGTGCGAAGGATTTTTCGAGATCGCACGAACTGCAGATCGGTTTAGGCTTTTTTATTTGGCTAACTACCATCCAATACGTGCTAATTAGATGGGTTTGAGGGATGGTGGGCCCGGGCAAGGCCTGGACGCTGCACAAAAGAACGTCCAGCGCTGGACGTTGTCCCGCTCAGCGTCCAGGTCTGGACGCTATCGTCTTCAGCGTCCTTACCACTTTTCGAAATAGTTCCAGGCAATTACTATTATTAAAATTTCGGTGATTTTCTTTACCAATTAACAAAAAATTCCAAAATTTCTCTAGTTGCTTCATGGGGCAACCTCTGCCTTCGTGCAAACCAACAACGTGGTTTCCGTTATAGCTGGCCACTTGGGCCGGACTAAAAGGGCTACCCCTCATCCCAGTGCTTTTATATGGCCCTGGCCTGGTCAACACTGGGTTGTGCCGGCCCAAAGCCCGCCTAAGGTCGTGCTTGGGCCTAGGCGCAAGCCTGCCGTGCCGGCACGACAGACACGACCTGTTTATCGGCTGGCCCATTCAGCCCACAACACGGCCCGTGTAGCACGGCACAACATGGTTTTAGTCATGTTTTGTATTTAAAAAATCAACTAGTTGGGTGCCCGTGAGCATAAGAAATATTTATTTGTAAATATCACCCAACATCATGGTTTCATGAACAATAATTTGACTACTCCAACTTTAATTCCTCCAAGGCGCTACACAGCCTCTCTATTGCATTACACGGCCACATAGATGAATCTATATTAGCTACCATGTCTTACATTAGGCAAAAGCTGCAACACCCCAAGTCCAAAAGCAACACCGCATCAAAATACATAGTCCAGTGAATCTTGGATCCTAGAACTTTAGTTCAGTGAGGTAGTCCATGGAGAAGGTAGTCCAGTGAGGTCATTATTGATCCTGCAAAATTTGTATTTAGTTGACATGTTAAATGAGACAAACTACACTGTAATCAAACTTTCGGTTACCTTTGTCTTAGTTCACGTGCAACAGCAATATCTGGATCAAAATAAACACGACTAAAGACTGTGGTGTCGAGGCTACGGTCTACAGGTGAAACAACAATGCATTAGTGAATGGTATTTTTATTACATCTAAGAGAAGCAAAAACGATGGATGCATATACCTAAACGATTTGCCCACAACGTAGTGGCCACAACAATAGCACGCTCGGAAGCAATTTTCTCCCATGCCATCAGATTAGAGCAATTTGTCCCATACAACTAACTTCACAATATTGAAGCTACACAAGCAATCACGATTTAGAAGAGAAACATAAAATTTCCAACGATCTTAATTTTTTAGTCCTATATACATACCTGCCATCCATTAAACAAATGTTTCTAAATGGGATCCTTCGGTTGTCCAAGCTGTCCTTAAACCCCACACAGCTCACGTACAAAACCATCCCAATAACATCTAATATTTTTCAAAAAAAAAGACATCAATAGAATATGGGGCATTTGCATAAGTGGTTTACTTTCGGATGTCAATTACGGATTCAGTCTTGTTTTCTAAACTTTGCAAAAATGGTCTGGTTTTTTGAACTTGAAGCTAGAAGGAAGTCCTATTCCGTTATCACGGACTAACAATGTTAAATAGCTTGCAAAAAGACCACTTTGCCCTTTACAAAATTGGTCATGTTTTTGAGAATGAATGGCAAATATCAATCTGTTTTCGGAAAAAAAAAATCAAAAATAAGTTTATGCCCTTCGTCGCCTGGAGAGCAGCTGAGCAGGCACTTCGTGGTCGTCCAGCAGCAATTTCGTGCGCTTCTCCTCTCCGACTTCCGCAGCCACTAGTTGGGAACGAATCCACGTTCGACTTGAGCTCCAATAGCCTTCTAATCCGGATTAAGGTCCACCAGCACGAGCAAATCGAGCTGGAAATCCAATAGCCTTTCAATCTCTAATAGTGCTCCGATTGATCCTCTTGCGCTGCAGCTCAAATCAAGCTCGTGGAGAGAGAGATTGGGACAGCTCGCCGTGTGGCCCACGCCCAAGCTTGCACGCGCGCCGCGCCGCAGCCACGCACGCGTGCGCACCGCGCTGCCTGCCCAAGTTTGCACGCGCATGCCGCGCCCCAGCCAGTACGGGTCCGCACACGCGCTGAACGCCGAGCCCGCGCAAGCAGCGACATAGCCCGCTGTTGGTATTTCTTACGGCACAAATAAATCCACAAAAGCACGGAGAATACCGTTGTAGCATTTCACCTAAGAGTATTTTAAGGTATCGTAATTTGTATTTTTTCACAAAAAAGACATGTTTAAGAGATTACCATGCTAATAGATCATATCAACACTTAAATGGATCAATTCCATACAATGCTAAACAATGATTTATGGGTAGTGTGACACACAAGAAAAGTATCAACTCTACTATACATCCAAAGCCAAGTGGAGAAAGAACAAAGAAAAGAGCTAAGTTCCTATTGTACTTCATTATACAGTTGCATAGTATACATCATACACATACATGCACACAACTAAGGTTTAGTCATATGCACTCAAGCAAATTGGGCACCGGCTTACCCTTGGTCTGCCAGGCGACTCCGGTGTACAGCTCTACGCCGTACCCGAACGTGAAGGGCTACCGAGGGTGAATAGAGCTGTCACTTCCTACCACCTACCTCAAACAATCCGTGGGGCACGAGGCATCTATAAACATCAACACTCAAACAGCGAATTCGATAAGTCATACAATTAGACTACAATCAGTTATTATCGCTCCATAATACAGCGCTCCTCGAGTTTCTTATCTCGTCGCCCCTTTCGATTTACCATGAAGCTTCTGTGCATTTCAATCATCCAAAGAGAGACCCAACCTACCTCTTGAAAACAAAAGGTATTTTCCTTCACGAGTGAACCACAACAAACAACCGAAAGCACTCTGCAACACACGCATTAACATACCTTGAGGGTACTGAGAAAATACAGATTTGTGGCTATAGCTATGACATTCTGAGTAAGCTGAAGGAGCGTGAAAACTTGCTATCAGCAGAGATACAAGGCATGAGCCCAGCAGTGGTCAGACTTTTCCAGCTTGGACGGCCATGACATCGAAGGTCTACAACATACGGATACATACATATAGGAAGTTTATTTCTCTCGTGTTGGAATCATAGACAATAACCTACAATATTTAATCTAGAAATTAAAGGCATAAAAGACAAACATGACTAAAGACATATAACCATCATATAAAACTAGCAAAGACATCAACATGCCTTCCTCCATACGGTGCTGGAGGAAGGCACGTTACGTTTCATCTTCCACTAAATAACTCGTGTATTTTCCTCTCGCACAACACTTCTTCACATTAACATGCCTTTTGGAATTTCGGATTTATGGATCACTACCAAATTGTTGCAAATCGAGTTGGGGAATTTTTCTCCTGGTGCAACACAGTGCACCCTCCTCTCTCTTCCTCTTCTATTCTTCACATTTTACACATAGGTCCTTTACATAAGTTACAATTACATCAACACTCCCCCTCAAGATGGACTAAATATATTTAACATGCCCATCTTGTTACATGACAACTCAATGTCCTTAGGACCTAGACCTTTGGTGAGACAATCGGCTAGTTGATTACGTGACTTTACATACTTTAGCTTCAAGGAACCACCATCCATCTTCTCCTTGATAAAGAATCTATCAATCTCCACATGCTTCATTCGATCAAACTGAACTGGATTGTTTGCAATGTTAATTGCGGCCACGTTGTCGCAATGTAGCTCCATAGCCTCATTTCTTAATAACCGAATGTGCCATGGCTCTATACTCCGCCTCCGCCGTAGACCTAGATACCACGGCTTGCTTTTTGCTCCGCCATGAAACAAGATTACCTCTCACAAACACACAATATTCAGATGTGGATCTCCTGTCATCTCTACTACTCGCCCAATCTGCATCACAATAATCTTCCACATTTAAATGTTGGTTTGCTCTAAACCAAATTCCCTTTCCAGGAGTCCCCTTCAAATACTTCAGTATTTGATAAACCACCTCTATATGTCCATTTTTAGGATCATGCATGTACCTACTCACTGCATATGAAATATCAGGTCTTGTATGGCAAAGGTAAATCAACCGACCAACTAGCCTTTGATATCTTTCCTTATCAACCGTCACCTGACTCAGCACATATTCGGTGGTTCCTATCAATAGGTGAACCACACGGGCGACACCCTAGCATTCCAGTTTCTGCCAGCAAGTCAAGGACATACTTCCTTTCAGAGAGAATAATTCCCTTTGGTGACCTAGCAATCTCAATCGCAAGGAAATATCGAAGTGGTCCAAGATCCTTTACTCCAAAAGCTTTTTCCAGCCTTTCTTTCAATACCTTGATCTCCTTAACATCATCCCCAGTTATCACAATATCATCCACATAAACAGCTAATATAGTGATCTTGGAACCCCGATGTCTGTAAAACATTGTATGATCTTCATTACATTGAGAATACCCCATATCACACACAACCCTCCTAAATCTGTCAAACCACGCACGTGGTGACTGCTTTAGGCCATATAGTGACTTCTTGAGTTTACATACCTTCCCAAGAGTTTGTTCATTTGCAAATCCAGGTGGAATTTTCATGTAAACCTCCTCTTGCAAGTCTCCATGAAGGAATGCATTCTTTACATCCAGCTGATGAAGAGGCCAACCAAAGTTGGTTGCACATGAGATCAATGTCCTCACTGTACTCATTCTTGCCAGAGGAGCAAAGGTTTCATCATAGTCGATCTCATATGTCTGACTATATCCTTTCGCAACCAATCTTGCTTTGTACCTGTCCACCTTTCTCTCAGGAGTTTGTTTCACTGTAAAGACCCACTTACAACCCACTGCCTTCTTTCCTTCTGAAAGATGGACAAGTTCCCATGTCTTGTTTTTCTAAAGGGCACTCAACTCCTCCTTCATTGCATCCTTTCATTTTGGATCCTGTTTAGCACACCTCCAGTCCTTCGAAATAGACATTGTTTGTAATGATGCAACAAATGTCCTATATGCAGGAGAAACACCAGAATAGGAAATGTAATTGGCAATATCTGTTTCATGAAAACCATAACGAGGAGGAGGTTTTCTAGCATTAGCTCTAGGATTTCTACGTTGTGCAAGAGGCAAATCTATATGATCAATGGTGGGAGAGATATTACCAGTTGGGACTGATGGGCTTGGAGGAGAGGAGTCCATGGAAGGGATCGGAACTAGAGTATCAGGCTGTTGTTCTGGTTGTGGTTGCTCTCCCTGCTTCTTAGATCGCTTTCGATGATATACTATGGTCTGTTTCTCCCCCTGGTTCTGATTCGCCTTGCCTTCCAAACTTCTAGTAGGGCACGGGATTGTCCCAACAACCACCACTTCTTCCTCTCTATGGTCATCACCACTTTCATTATCACTCTCATCATTATTCAAGCCTTCCTCGTTACTTCTTTCACCAATCTCCTCCTCCTGACTCTCTGGAGTCACCACCTCATCACTACCAACATTACCACCAACAATAGCACCACCACTTGCTCCATCACCATCTCCACTATCATTCTCCCCCTCTCTACAGTCATCCATAAAGACCGGAGAGAACTCATCGAGAAACTGATCAAGATCACCTTTTGTGGCATAGTAAGGTTCTAGCTCACGAAATGTCACATCCATACTCACAAACAATCTTCGTCCAACAGGGTCCCAACACTTGTATCCTTTTTGATTAGGAGCATACCCAACAAATATGCACTTAACTAGACATTGTTTGTAATGATGCAACAAATGTCCTATATGCAGGAGAAACACCAGAATAGGAAATGTAATTGGCAATATCTGTTTCATGAAAACCATAACGAGGAGGAGGTTTTCTAGCATTAGCTCTAGGATTTCTACGTTGTGCAAGAGGCAAATCTATATGATCAATGGTGGGAGAGATATTACCTGTTGGGATTGATGGGCTTGGAGGAGAGGAGTCCACGGAAGGGATCGGAACTAGAGTATCAGGTTGTTGTTGTGGTTGTGGTTGCTCCTCCTGCTTCTTAGACCGCTTTTGATGATATACTTATAGTCTGTTTCTCCTCCTGGTTCTGATTTGCCTTGCCTTGCCTTCCATACTTCTAGTAGGGCACGGGATTGTCCCAACAACCACCACTTCTTCCTCTCTATGGTCATCACCACTTTCATTATCACTCTCATCATTATTCAAGCCTTCCTCGTTACTTCTTTCACCAATCTCCTCCTCCTGACTCTCTGGAGTCACCACCTCATCACTACCAACATTACCACCAACAATAGCACCACCACTTGCTCCATCACCATCTCCACTATCATTCTCCCCCTCTCTACAGTCATCCATAAAGACCGGAGAGAACTCATCGAGAAACTGATCAAGATCACCTTTTGTGGCATAGTAAGGTTCTAACTCACGAAATGTCACATCCATACTCACAAACAATCTTCATCCAACAGGGTCCCAACACTTGTACCCTTTTTGATTAGGAGCATACCCAACAAATATGCACTTAACTGCCTGAGGATCTAACTTGCCCACCGAAGGTCGATAATCTCTTACAAAGCAAACACAACCAAACACTTTGGGTGGAACTTTAAACTCCTGCTGACCTGACAAAAGCTCAGATGGAGACTTCATACCAAGTATTCTGGATGGCATGCGATTGATAAGATATACGGCCGTCATCACCGCTTCACTCCACAAATACTTAGGCACATTCATTTGAAACATGAGAGATCTTGCTACCTCCTTGTACCTGTCCACCTTTCTCTCAGGAGTTTGTTTCACTGTAAAGACCCACTTACAACCCACTGCCTTCTTTCCTTCTGAAAGATGGACAAGTTCCCATGTCTTGTTTTTCTAAAGGGCACTCAACTCCTCCTTCATTGCATCCTTTCATTTTGGATCCTGTTTAGCACACCTCCAGTCCTTCGAAATAGACATTGTTTGTAATGATGCAACAAATGTCCTATATGCAGGAGAAACACCAGAATAGGAAATGTAATTGGCAATATCTGTTTCATGAAAACCATAACGAGGAGGAGGTTTTCTAGCATTAGCTCTAGGATTTCTACGTTGTGCAAGAGGCAAATCTATATGATCAATGGTGGGAGAGATATTACCTGTTGGGATTGATGGGCTTGGAGGAGAGGAGTCCACGGAAGGGATCGGAACTAGAGTATCAGGTTGTTGTTGTGGTTGTGGTTGCTCCTCCTGCTTCTTAGACCGCTTTTGATGATATACTTATAGTCTGTTTCTCCTCCTGGTTCTGATTTGCCTTGCCTTGCCTTCCATACTTCTAGTAGGGCACGGGATTGTCCCAACAACCACCACTTCTTCCTCTCTATGGTCATCACCACTTTCATTATCACTCTCATCATTATTCAAGCCTTCCTCGTTACTTCTTTCACCAATCTCCTCCTCCTGACTCTCTGGAGTCACCACCTCATCACTACCAACATTACCACCAACAATAGCACCACCACTTGCTCCATCACCATCTCCACTATCATTCTCCCCCTCTCTACAGTCATCCATAAAGACCGGAGAGAACTCATCGAGAAACTGATCAAGATCACCTTTTGTGGCATAGTAAGGTTCTAACTCACGAAATGTCACATCCATACTCACAAACAATCTTCATCCAACAGGGTCCCAACACTTGTACCCTTTTTGATTAGGAGCATACCCAACAAATATGCACTTAACTGCCTGAGGATCTAACTTGCCCACCGAAGGTCGATAATCTCTTACAAAGCAAACACAACCAAACACTTTGGGTGGAACTTTAAACTCCTGCTGACCTGACAAAAGCTCAGATGGAGACTTCATACCAAGTATTCTGGATGGCATGCGATTGATAAGATATACGGCCGTCATCACCGCTTCACTCCACAAATACTTAGGCACATTCATTTGAAACATGAGGGATCTTGCTACCTCCAATAGGTGACGATTCTTTCTCTCAGCTACACCATTCTGGGGTGGGGTGCCAGGACAAGTGGTTTGATGAATAATCTCCTGATTTGAAGTATATGATTGAAACTCATTATTCACATACTTTGCGCCATTGTCAGAACGAATAATTTTGACCTTGGTATTGAACTGATTAGCAACCAACTTATGGAAGTCTTGAAAACACCTAGGCACCTCACTTTTATGCTTGAGCAAATAAATCCAAGTCATACGGGTATAACAATCAATAAAGGTGACAAATGATTTAGCACCACTCACAGAAGTAACTGAGCAGGGACCCCAAACATCAGAGTGTATTAACATAAAAGGTTCACAAAGACAAAGACCAATACTAGGATAAGTAGATCTAGTATGCTTGCCAAGTTCACATGCAGCACAAACTAGTTTACTTTTGTCCACTCCCTTAAACATAGCAGGGTACAACTGACTCAAACATTCAAAAGAAGCATGTCCTAACCGACGGTGGAGTAGCAGAATGTCCATCACATTCCCTTCTGCAGTAGCTGCCAGCTGCCTCCTCATGATTGATGAACCACAACCCATTACGCCTAACTCCAGTTCCAATCCTTCTCCCAGTCCCTCTCTCCTGAAATACACAAGACGTTTCATCAAAAATTACTATGCACTTGAGTTGATCAATTATAGAGCTAACAGATATAAGATTGACTGGAAAAGATGGAACATGCAGGACCGATGCAAGACTAAGAGATGGAGTGCACTCTATAGACCCTATACCAAGGATGGGTTGAGATGTACCATCGGCAGTTTGAACGGATTCGGAATGAACATATGGAGTGTATGTCTTAAATGAGCTAGATATGCCGGTAACATGCTTGGACGCACCAGAATCTATAACCAACTCTATATGATTTCTACATGAGGATGCAAGTGCCTGTGCCTGAGTACCTTCGCCCATGTGGGCGTAGTTGGCAAAGTTACCGAAGTTGTTGGTCTGGGTTTGCTCCCCTGTCAGAGTGATTGAGGGAGCCTCCTCTGTCACAGCCACATTGGCTCTAGGGACAACACGACCTCTACCTCGACCTCCACCACGATTACCACGACCTCCTCCATAACTCTCACGAGTACTCCATCGACCTCCACGAGTCCCGCCTCGACCACCTCTACTTTCTGGATTGGGAGAATTGTAACTCATGTGTCCCTTTTCTCCACAGTTATAGCATTCTCTATCTTCGACTGCAACATAGGCGGGTCTCATAGGATTATTGTTACCCATCATTCGAAGTCTGCTTTTTTCTTCACTCATAGCTTTAATTGCTTCATTCATAGTAGGAAGGCTTGCCTGGTGACAAAAGGCAGCTCTTCTACTCTCAAACTCTGGGTCCAAATTCCTCAAGAAGTGAGTCACTCTCCTATCTTGGATCCACTTATCAACCGCCTGAGCATCTCGTGGAGTCTCCATTTGGAGAGGGGCATAGTGATCTAGCTCCTCCCACAAGGCTTGAAGCTCATTTGCATATTGCTCAACTGATCTTTCCGCCTTTTTCACAGCATCCACCCTGCCTTGAATTTCCATCATTGCCATTACGTTTCCTTTCCTTGAGTACAAGCTACTCAAAGTCTCCCATATATGTGATGCAGTGCGCATCGCTTCCACCCTCTTGGCAACAGAAGGAAGCATGAATGCCAACAACCATGCCACTATCACAGAGTTTGTTGCATACCAAACTCGCCACTCAGCACTATTTTTATTAGTTGGCTCAACACACGTCTCATCTAAATAGTGCTCCACATGCTTGCCTGCCAGAAGTACCCCTGCTCTTCTAGACCAACTCAAGTAGTTTTTACTGCCTTCTATCCTCACATCATTTGGCACAAGCTCCAACTTCAACTCCGGTGGCTGTGGCTGGACCACCGGCTGGACCACCTGTTTGTTGCTGCTAAGAACACCCAAATCTATGAGCTCCTGGATCATAGACCCCATCTCACTCCTCATGAACTCCGGATCAGCTTTTTCACCACTACTGCTACCTTGCTGATCAAACATTACCTTCGCATCCTCTTCCTCCTTCCTCTTAGCTTCTGTATCTTGTGGACTCGCCATAATAATCACTCACACCTGCAACTCCCTTGACAGATGGTACAGAATCCTACCGTATGTTCCGTTTCAAGCCCGGACAGTCCGGCCCGAAACAGAGAGGCCTCACCGGATATTCCGGTTCACTTCCGGACAGTCCGGCCTCACTTCTTTCTCATCCAACTGCAACTCATCCCCTTCTCCTTCACAAACTGTATCGCACCTGCCAAAACCCAAGCACCACACCCCGGAGCTCTCCTGCGCCGCCGCCACTCGCCACCACCAAATGCTCCTGCGCAGGCCAAGCCGCACCCGTGCCGCGCCTTCGACGCGCCGAGCCACGGCCATGTCCGCGCGCGTCGCCCGCGCGCCCCGCCCGGCCGCGTCACGCGCGCCCGCCGAGCCGCGTCGCACGCGCCTGCGCGTCGCCGCCTGTGCGTCGCCCGCGCACACCTCGCCGAGCTCCCGCGTCCGCTACAAGCTTCAACGGCGGCAATGGAGGTAGGAAACTGGAACCCTAACCCTAGCTTGCCCAGCTCTGAGCACCATGTTGCAAATCGAGTTGGGGAATTTTTCTCCTGGTGCAACACTGTGCACCCTCCTCTCTCTTCCTCTTCTATTCTTCACATTTTACACATAGGTCCTTTACATAAGTTACAATTACATCAACACTAATAAATCCAACATCTCGTGCTTCATATTCTACGTCACGTTCTGTCTGTAACGAGCTAAGCTTTCGTACTGTAAACCTGTAACTTGCTGGTTCGTGATTCTGACCTCCATAGCAAATAACAAAGAGACATCGATACGATTTTTTCATGCGTTAACAACAGACTACTGTTTTATCAACGCTTCGCGCGCGGTCAACCACTAGTGCTCACTAGATATGGTGGTTTGGCGACGGAGAATGAAAGGAAGAAACAATACAGGGAGATAAACATTATACAGACTTCGTGTACTAACATGAGATTGGGAGATTCCTTAAGGGGGCTTTTCGCAAGTATCTAAGAGATATACCCACTGCACAGTCTTGTCCCTCCATTCCTCATCCGTTGGTTTTTTATTTCAAAAAAGTTCCTCATCGGTTGGCGGGTGTTCACCGTAAGTAGTGCTGTCCAAACGGACCGTGCTAAGCGGGCCGGTCCAAAGCACACAATTTTTAGCCTGGCTTAAACACGGCACGATTGGGTCGAGGGCGTGGCCAGACGGGCACAGCCCGTTTAAGCCGCGGCACGTAAAGGTCTGTTAATAGCCCGTCAAAGCACAAGCCTAAATAAGAAATAGTGTAAATATATTTTGAATTTCTATAGATTGAAGCCTCTAGATCATGAGGTCCTTGGTTCAAGCTTACGTGCCTAACGGACTGGCCCGACACGGTTATATAATTTCGGGCCTGAGGATTTCGTGCCATGCCGGCCCGAAATTAAATGGGCCGGGTCATTTCGTGCCCGGACCGGGCCGTGCCGGGCGCCCGTTTGGACAGGGTCCGTAAGGGGTTACTGTTGCACAAGAAATGTCTCGTTCGGCCCACGGCCCAACAAAAGTCATAGAAGGAAGGGAGAAAGATTTCGGCTGCTTGACCTAAAACTACTCGGGGGGCTCCGTCCCGCATCACAATCCTTGCTGCGCCTCCGCCGCCGCCATTCCACTTCATGCTCCGATATCATGCCCGCTGCTGTTCCATCAGATCATTCACTTCGCTTGCTTGCGGCTTCTTGTGATCCATTAGTGAGTCTCCTTCCTGCTGGGATTGCGTTCCGACGGTCCTTAGGCTCGCCTTCCGCGGCCGCAGTAAGTTACTTCCCCGCTTTTCTTATTCCTAGCAAAGTTCCTTCTGAGGTCTTTATCTTGCCGACGTCTCGAGCCTGAAAAAATTGATTTCTTTTTTTTTTTTTGCCGGAATTTGGGTTTCAATTAGCAAGAATTTGAATAACCGGCCGGCGTAGTTGGCGAAAAAAAGTTCGTACGACCCTACCTTCCGCTGCGGCCGAAGGTAATCTTCTATCATTTTACCCCTCCATATTTCCTTTTTCTGCATCCTTATTGTCTTGATGTCGTGATATCGACTTAGAAAAATATGGGGTTAATTACATATGAATTGGGTGTCTCGATATAGTCTCAGAAATTGAATTTCTTTTGCGGTTTCAGGGCAAGGAAGAGCAAATCAATATGAGTCGTCGCTTTCTGAACCTAGTGTTGAGGTGCAACGGTAGCCTGTATACAGTAAACCATCTGGATACCTCGAACCTGTTCCACAAATCTTCTGCAGCTGCAAGGAAGAATGGCAATAAACAAACCAAGGATGAGATTCCGAAACTTCAGAGGCTGCCTGCACCAAGCTTCAATTTCCAACCTTTCAGGTCGAATTACTATGAATCCATAAGGGGTGCGGATTTGTTCGCCCCCTTCGGCAAGGAGGGCATGATCTTATGCTGCGATGGCGTAGGCCAGACAGCTGTCTATGACCCCAGGTTGCATGCGGCGCAGATCATGCCCATGATGCAAGCTCCCAAGGGATACATGACCATAGCCTTCCCAGTTGCCCGCACTGAAGCCCATGCCACCTCTGCAGCAGCTTGCGATCCTGGTTCTAGTGTCAACTCAGAGTCGTTCATCTACAGGTGGGTCGAAGGTGACCACTCTGAAAGCCTCTACATCTTGGACATGGCACCCAGGTGTCCTTTCTTCTTTGAGAGGCTCTCCTTCTCCTCCAAAGGCTGGCGTTGGTGTGCTCTCCCACCACCTCCGTTCCTCCTTGACCCTAGGTACAAGCCAAGGCGGGACTCATGCGCGGCAGTTAATGGCACCACAATCTTCATGTCACCCTCTACCCAAGAAGAAGTCATCGGCACCTACTGCTTCAATACAGTGACCCATGAATGGTTCAAGGCAGGTGACTGGGTGCTGCCCTTCCTAGGCAGAGCTGAGTTCGTCCCGGAGCTTGGCCATTGGTTCGGCCTCTCGCATTGCAGCCCCAATCACTTTTGTGCCGTCAGCTCTCTTGATCCGCCTGAGGTTAAGGCCAGCTGGTCAGATCTTGACCCACCTGAGGGCTGGTCCTTACGTGATCTCTACCTGGTGAACCTTGGTTCCGGCAGATTTTGCACTGCAAAGTTCTTCGATGCTAGGGATCCTAGTTCTGATGATGCCGTGATCAACACTGTTGCTGTCTTGACTGGTGTGGAGGTGGTGTCCTGTGCCAATCAGCTAGGGGGCCTCGGGTTCGAGATGTTGAAGCACAAGTCCAAATGTGTAACCAACCTTGACATCAAGTGCGTGCTCTGATTCGAAGATGTCGAAGCACAAGCCCGAATGTTCGTATAACTTCGTATAATGGTCCTTGGTTCAAGCCTCAAGTCCCCCATTTTAACACTTATTTTGCTATAATTTACACTAATGGGCTAAGCGGGCTTACGTGCCTAACGGACTGGCCCGACACGGTTATATAATTTCGGGCCGTGCCGTGAGAATTTCGTGCCGTGCGAATTTCGTGCCGTGCCGGCCCGAAATTAAATGGGCCGGGTCATTTCGTGCCCGGACCGGGCCGTGCCGGGCGCCCGTTTGGACAGGGTCCGTAAGGGGTTACTGTTGCACAAGAAATGTCTCGTTCGGCCCACGGCCCAACAAAAGTCATAGAAGGAAGGGAGAAAGATTTCGGCTGCTTGACCTAAAACTACTCGGGGGGCTCCGTCCCGCATCACAATCCTTGCTGCGCCTCCGCCGCCGCCATTCCACTTCATGCTCCGATATCATGCCCGCTGCTGTTCCATCAGATCATTCACTTCGCTTGCTTGCGGCTTCTTGTGATCCATTAGTGAGTCTCCTTCCTGCTGGGATTGCGTTCCGACGGTCCTTAGGCTCGCCTTCCGCGGCCGCAGTAAGTTACTTCCCCGCTTTTCTTATTCCTAGCAAAGTTCCTTCTGAGGTCTTTATCTTGCCGACGTCTCGAGCCTGAAAAAATTGATTTCTTTTTTTTTTTTGCCGGAATTTGGGTTTCAATTAGCAAGAATTTGAATAACCGGCCGGCGTAGATGGCGAAAAAAAGTTCGTACGACCCTACCTTCCGCTGCGGCCGAAGGTAATCTTCTATCATTTTACCCCTCCATATTTCCTTTTTCTGCATCCTTATTGTCTTGATGTCGTGATATCGACTTAGAAAAATATGGGGTTAATTACATATGAATTGGGTGTCTCGATATAGTCTCAGAAATTGAATTTCTTTTGCGGTTTCAGGGCAAGGAAGAGCAAATCAATATGAGTCGTCGCTTTCTGAACCTGGTGTTGAGGTGCAACGGTTGCCTGTATCCAGTAAACCATCTGGATACCTCGAACCTGTTCCACAAATCTTCTGCAGCTGCAAGGAAGAATGGCAATAAACAAACCAAGGATGAGATTCCGAAACTTCAGAGGCTGCCTGCACCAAGCTTCAATTTCCAACCTTTCAGGTCGAATTACTATGAATCCATAAGGGGTGCGGATTTGTTCGCCCCCTTCGGCAAGGAGGGCATGATCTTATGCTGCGATGGCGTAGGCCAGACAGCTGTCTATGACCCCAGGTTGCATGCGGCGCAGATCATACCATGATGAAAGCTCCCAAGGGATCCATGACCATAGCCTTCCCAGTTGCCCGCACTGAAGCCCATGCCACCTCTGCAGCAGCTTGCGATCCTGATTCTAGTGTCAACTCAGAGTCGTTCATCTACAGGTGGGTCGAAGGTGACCACTTTGAAAGCCTCTACATCTTGGACATGGCACCCAGGTGTCCTTTCTTCTTTGAGAGGCTCTCCTTCTCCTCCAAAGGCTGGCGTTGGTGTGCTCTCCCACCACCTCCGTTCCTCCTTGACCCTAGGTACAAGCCAAGGCGGGACTCATGCGCGGCAGTTAATGGCACCACAATCTTCATGTCACCCTCTACCCAAGAAGAAGTCATCGGCACCTACTGCTTCAATACAGTGACCCATGAATGGTTCAAGGCAGGTGACTGGGTGCTGCCCTTCCTAGGCAGAGCTGAGTTCGTCCCGGAGCTTGGCCATTGGTTCGGCCTCTCGCATTGCAGCCCCAATCACTTTTGTGCCGTCAGCTCTCTTGATCCGCCTGAGGTTAAGGCCAGCTGGTCAGATCTTGACCCACCTGAGGGCTGGTCCTTACTTGATCTCTACCTGGTGAACCTTGGTTCCGGCAGATTTTGCACTGCAAAGTTCTTCGATGCTAGGGATCCTAGTTCTGATGATGCCGTGATCAACACTGTTGCTGTCTTGACTGGTGTGGAGGTGGTGTCCTGTGCCAATCAGCTAGGGGGCCTCGGGTTCGAGATGTTGAAGCACAAGTCCAAATGTGTAACCAACCTTGACATCAAGTGCGTGCTCTGATTCGAAGATGTCGAAACACAAGTCTGAATGTGTAACCAACCTTGGCATCAAGTGCGTGCAATGATCTAAGAAGTATCATTCTGTGTGGCAGAAGCAGCTCAACCGCCTTTGTTACGCCTTAAGTAGATGGTCATGCTAG
>LAPY01003587.1:14049-27263 GCA_000970635.1 Eragrostis tef
GGGTGGGTCAGGTAGATATTTTTATAGTATAAAGGATGCAATTCTTCTCTAGGCTTTGTACAATTCCTTCTTATTAGAAGAAAGCACATGGTCGGACTCATATAGTTCGTTGAGATACAATGTGGTCAAATTTATATTTTTTAGAAAAAATATTAAGAATATGTATATCATTTCTTTTGGCCGTTACTTTATCAACTGTTGGAGTCTCTTGTTTACGACTATGTACGCATTATTAAGATTCGCCTATTGTCCAACCATGCACATTCCATCTTTTTGTTCCTTTGCTACTCCATATTGATGGCACCATGAAGAGGGGTTAAGTGACTACTGCTCAAACAAGCCCCTTCTTCCATGACATTCGGGATTTATGCATTAAAAAATTCACCCAAAATTCTCTGTAGGGTGTAAAGTTTTTGTAATTGATCACTTTGAAGTGGTGGTTAGCATGATTGCTATGAATTTGGCATCATTATATTGTTTTATCTATAATAGTGGTCGAGGTTACTTGGAAAGATGGAAAATTCACTTATTTATTAATTCAACAACCACGATGCGGTCACCAGGCCAGTGACCCTGCCACATAGAGTTCAATGACTTCACCCCACCCTTTACATGTAAACCGTTGGCATCGAATCCCCATGCCGTACTCGTGGGAGGGGTTAATTTTTTGCTTCCTACGTACTTTGCAGACAAAGAATGAAGTGTAGATAGATTTAGAAGTAAATACCTAGATGGTCAATACCGTGTTTATAATCATGCCCTATACTTGTAAGTCAAGGTCTTACACATGCTAGTGACAACCAGAAAAACATGCATGAATTAGCAGTTAATAACTTTTGAGCAAAAGTAAGCTCGGCAGACCTTCCGCTAACCATCCAGTCAATACTAATATGCGGGTCCTAATCATTTAATTTACCTCTCCGTGGTACACGATCATCCAATGCTTAGCAATTTTGTCAGAATGTACGACGAGTACAAACCATCAACTACCAATTTTCTTATTGTACTAGTCAGGTGCTTCAAAGTATTTCGTGAAGACATCATCATCATGACATTATCAACAGACAGTCTGTTTGTCTCAGTAAGGAACTTCCATTTCATTGAGCATTTGCTCCTCAAAGCGTTTCTTCAGCGCATTTACATCCAAGCCAGGGCTTCATAACCTCCCAAGCATCCACTAATATGTCAACAAGTGTGCCATGCATCCACTAATATGTCAAGCTAGTAATTCCAACACACCTTTATAGTCCGGAATTCCTATAAGAAAGCCAAAAGCCCGCCAGCTAGGTTTTGTGCTATCCAAGGTGGACACATAGATCTAGATCAATTTACTGTCAACCTTCTCTATCCTTGCCGGGAGTCCACGATCTTCAGAACAATCTCCCATCAAGGGTCAATTGTGAATATATCCTTTCAACTTAGTGTGACAATACCCAAAACTATGATTATTATTTCCTTCACCACACATGGTTGGTCACAACGCTACGTTGCCATCTATCAACCAAACCCACAATGTAGGACATGAAGCTAAACGATACAGTTGAGGGCACAAGATAGACACCTAGCCCTGCCCTATGCCATTGTGGATGATGGCAACAACCACAGGCGGATTCTCATGGTACCTTCTCCGTATTGACTCCTGACGAACTCTATTGGCAAAAACAAAGTTCAATAATTCTTTGTAGGTGAAAACAAAGTTCAATAATAATGCTTTGTTTTCCTTTGTGGCGTTGTGTGGGAAGTCCTTCCTCATGTTTTGTGGCTCTTAGGTTTTGACTAGTGTGGCGTAATCTGGGCTCTATAGTTATCACTGTAGGAACCGTTGGTGAGGTGTGGCCAGGTTTTTTTCTTTGGCCATTTGGTGCTTCTGGACTTATTTACTTAGGTTTCTCCACAACTCTTGTAATATTGCCCTGAAATTCCATAACTAACCATTCATTGTAAGATTTTTCCTTGTTTTCCTTAATATAATTATTCTTTATATAGTGCTCCTGTAACAAGTTCAAAAAAAAAATGGCAGGGCTTTCATGTACTAGAGTAGAAGCATTGAAGTAGAGATCAGCGGCTGATGAGAGATCTAGATAAGTAGAAGCTAGTCTATGTGTTTTGATTACCTTGATTAAGGACAGCGAACGATGGCAATATGTTAGTTTTTTTTGAAAGAGAATATATTACTTAATATTCCAGCCTCTGTATAGACTGATACATGTAGCTGTCTATTATTACAAAAACACACAAAGACCATACCATGGTATTAAGAAAACAAAGTTTGCATCCATTGTTTCACACCACAAGAGTATAACTAAAACGTGAGCCTATTGGTAAATCGCCAACCATTGTTTGCGAAGATCTCCATGGTTGCAGTCTCAAGCAAACTGCACGCTGTCTTCATCACATAGCGATGCTCCTCCTTCTGTAGGAGAGTCCAAAAGCGGCTCCAGTATGTCCCTCTGAAAATTACCTGCATATACAATGGTATTGCTGTTTTGTCAAAAACCACATCATTACGAGACAGCCTTATTGCCCAACAAAGAGCAGACATACCACACCAAATAAGTTTCTTTAATTTGACCTCAGTTTCCCCCAACCAACCAGTAAACATATGCTGAAAGTTTAATGGAGGAAAAATATTAAAAGAAACATGAATAATGCGCCATATGAATTTTGCTAGAGGACAATCAAAGAACAAATGTTGGATACTCTCACTTAGATTACAGAAGCAACATTTTAAATTTCCATTCCAGTTTCTCCTAGCAAGATTATCTTTCGTTAACGTGACTCCTTTAAATAGGTACCACATAAATACTTTAATTTTAAGAGGGACTTTAATTTGCCAAATAGCCATTGTAAAGGGCAAAGCCTGTGTTAACATTAGGGCTCGTTACATGGATCTCACTGAGAAAATCCCATTTTGATGTAAAGCCCACATAAAGCTGTCTCGACGATTTGATAAATCTACATGCATAATAGAAACCACTAGCTGATGCCAAAACACTAGATTTGCCCTGGTGAGGGAACGTCTAAAAGATATGTTAAGAGGCGTGGTTGACATAACTGATGCAACTGTTGCGTTTTTTCTTCTAACTATATTATAAAGGCTAGGGAATTTGTCTTTAAATCTGTCTTGTCCTATCCAAACATCTTCCCAGAACCTAATTTGAGATCCATCTCCCACTCTTAATGAACCTAATCGCAGGAAGACATTCTTAACCTGCATGAGACCAGTCCAAAAGTGAGAGTCACCCGGTATCTATCCAAACATCTTCCCAGAACCTAATTTGAGATCCATCTCCCACTCTTAATGAACCTAGTCGCAGGAAGACATTCTTAACCTGCATGAGACTAGTCCAAAAGTGAGAGTCACCCGGTATATGTTCTACCTGGGTCAGAGTTTTGTTCCTTAAGTATTTGTGGCGTAGAATTGTTTGCCATACTCCTTTTGTGTTGAAAAGCTTAAACAACCATTTATTCAAGAGGCATTTATTTTGGATCTCTAAATTCCAAATTCCCATGCCGCCTTGATCCTTTGGGGTGCACAAAACACCCCATTTTACTAGGCGGCATTTCTTCTTATGTCCCTCATTTTGCCAAAAGAATCTGGATCTGTAATAGTCCAGTCTTTCAAGCACGCCTTTTGGGACTTCAAAGAAGGAGAACATAAACATTGGTAGGCTACTCAACACAGAATTGATTAAAGTTAGTCTACCTCCAACAGACAACATCTTACTTTTCCAACAGCTTAAGCGTTTTTGAAATCTCTCTTCTATATGTTTCCAATCGGCATTGGAAAGTTTGCGATGATGCATGGGTATGCCAAGATACCTGAACGGGAGAGCACCTAGCTCACATCCAAAGATCTGTTAATACTCATTCTGCCATTCCTTAGCATCACCATAACAAAACATCTCGCTTTTGTGAAAGTTAATCTTGAGGCCATTTAACTGTTCAAATGCACATAGCAAAAGTTTTAGGTTTCTAGCTTCTTCTAAATTGTGATCCAGTAAAAGAATAGTGTCGTCCGCATATTGGAGGATGGACAAACCGTCCTCTACTAAATGCTGGACTACCCCTTTTAGCTGACCATTTTTCTTTGCACGTTCAATTAAAATTGCTAAGACATCTACTGCCAGGTTAAGCAAAATGGGTGATAGAGGATCACCTTGTCGAACCCCTTTCTTTGTTTGAAAATAATGACCAATATCATTATTTACCTTAATCACAACACTACCTTTTGACATGACCCGATCAATCCATTCACACCACTTAGATGAGAATCCTTTGATTCGGAGTGCTTGCTGTAAGAAAGGCCATTTGACTTTATTGTACGCTTTCTCAAAGTCAAGTTTTAAAATTACGGCATTCTTCTTTCTCCTATGTACTTCGTGCAAAGTTTCATGAAGTGTTACTACCCCGTCCATGATGAATCTCCCTGGCAAAAAGGCTGATTGTGATGGTGAAATGTAGGAATCAACTATACTTGTTAGCCTGTTATTTAATACTTTTGTGAAAATTTTAAAACTAACATTCAAAAGGCAAATGGGACGATACTATTGAATACTAATTGCATCTGTTTTTTTGGGAAGTAAAGTAATCACACCAAAATTGAGACTATGGATGGGCAAATCTCCTCTATGAAAAGCATTAAATAACTCTAACAAGTCATCTTTTATTATATCTCAAAAATATTGATAAAATTCAGCAGGAAATCCATCTGGGCCCGGTGCCTTGTTGTGTTCCATTTGAAACACAGCATCTCTTATTTCCTTTTCAGTGAAAGAAGCAGTAAGAAACTCATTCTCCTCCTCCGTCACTTGTGGAATATCTGCTCGTAGGTCCTCATCTATTGAAAACTCATTTTCGTCATGGGGTCCGAACAGATTCTTATAAAAATTAGTAATGTATGTTTTTAAGTTTTCATTTCCAGTAATGATTCCTTCCTCTTGTTCCAACTGAAAGATTTGGGTTTTCCTATGTTTCCCATTAGCGACCAGCTGGAAGTACTTTGTATTATCATCCCCTTGCAATAACTTAGTTGCTGTGGAACGTTGGAGCCAATATAACTCCTCTTCCCTCAAAAGTTTTGTGAGTTGGTTTTTCAAGATGTCACTCTCTTCATGTTCTTGTGAGGAGAGCACAACGCTTTCCGCTTTTCTATCGAGGATATCTAGCTTCTTTAAAAGATCGTGCTTTTTTGATCTATTTTGTGACACCATGTTCCTTGCCCAGCCTCTCAAAGTATCGTCTTAGCCTTCTAATTTTGTTTTGCCACTGAGCCATTGGTGCGACTCCTCTCTTTTTGGATTGCCACACATATGCAATATGATCGAAGAAGCCTTCTTTAAGAAACCAACCAAGTTCAAACATGAAGTCCTCGAATTAGGTGATGTATGTGGCGTGGTGCACATATATCACCTAAAGCTTCCATCTGACCGCCAAAAAGATATTTGGTTGCAGACAATGGAAATTCTATCTAGTCTGCAGAAATTATCCTAAAATTTAACCTGCTCGACTTTTCAACAGTTTGACGATACTATTGAATACTAATTGCATCTGTTTTTTTGGGAAGTAAAGTAATCACACCAAAATTGAGACTATGGATGGGCAAATCTCCTCTATGAAAAGCATTAAATAACTCTAACAAGTCATCTTTTATTATATCTCAAAAATATTGATAAAATTCAGCAGGAAATCCATCTGGGCCCGGTGCCTTGTTGTGTTCCATTTGAAACACAGCATCTCTTATTTCCTTTTCAGTGAAAGAAGCAGTAAGAAACTCATTCTCCTCCTCCGTCACTTGTGGAATATCTGCTCGTAGGTCCTCATCTATTGAAAACTCATTTTCGTCATGGGGTCCGAACAGATTCTTATAAAAATTAGTAATGTATGTTTTTAAGTTTTCATTTCCAGTAATGATTCCTTCCTCTTGTTCCAACTGAAAGATTTGGGTTTTCCTATGTTTCCCATTAGCGACCAGCTGGAAGTACTTTGTATTATCATCCCCTTGCAATAACTTAGTTGCTGTGGAACGTTGGAGCCAATATAACTCCTCTTCCCTCAAAAGTTTTGTGAGTTGGTTTTTCAAGATGTCACTCTCTTCATGTTCTTGTGAGGAGAGCACAACGCTTTCCGCTTTTCTATCGAGGATATCTAGCTTCTTTAAAAGATCGTGCTTTTTTGATCTATTTTGTGACACCATGTTCCTTGCCCAGCCTCTCAAGTATCGTCTTAACCTTCTAATTTTGTTTTGCCATCTAACCATTGGTGTGACGCCTCTCTTTTCAGATTGCCACACAGATGCAACCTGATCGAAGAAGCCTTCTTTGAGAAACCAACCAAGTTCAAACCTAAAAATCCTCGAATTTCCTCTATGCGTCTCTTGACCCGAGGTCAAAAGAAGAGGGGTATGATCCGAGATTCTCTAGTCAAAGCTTGTACCGAAGCTAGAGGGAATTTCATTTCCCAATCCGTACTCACTAAGATACGATCCAGCTTTTCAAAAGTTGGGTTCTCTGCATAACTAGCCCAAGTAAATTGTCTCCCTGTTAACCGAAGCTCTTTCAGGTTTAGAGTTTCAATAATTGCATTAAAAAGGTTAGGCCAGTGACTTTGGAACCTATCATTATTCTTTTCAGATGCATTACGAATGATATTAAAGTCTCCCCCAACCAATAGGGGTAGATTTTCATCGCTACAAGTACGCACTAGTTCAGATAGGAATTCATTCTTGAACTCATCTTGTGCCGCCCCATAGACTGACATGAGAGTCCAGCGGAATCCATCTGCTCTAGTTGTTAATTGAAATTTAATAAAATAGTCTCCTGTTTCAATATTGTCGACCACAAAGTTCGCCAAGTTTACTCCAAGAAGAATCCCTCCGGACATTTCCCGTGGTGATGTCCAATGCCAAAAAAAATCAGCCACAAGAGGCACACACAATAGGTGAATGCATTTTGAGTATCCTATGTATATGTAACTACTGTTATTATTGTTATTATCAATAGGATATTTTCCAAAGCTACCTGTCTTCACACGTGGCAAGCAGTAATTTTACAACCTATGTGACAAGCTCACAATAGTAAATTTTATTTTAATATATATCACGAGCAACCAGTACTTTCATATTACATATATCACAAGACTTTCATTTAATTTGTTAAAGTCTGACAAACTTCAGCAGATGACATTAGGCAGAAACTAGGCCATAAACACATAGAAGAAATATTGATATATGCTACACGGAGTAGGCCGCTGAGAATACATAATCGTACACAATAGTTTGGTTCACATTCTCCATGTTGATACACTACTAGTTTCCACCAACTCCTTCTGCAGTTCCCTGAGAACTCTGAATCATCACTCGACAAGGGTAACTCCCAAGTGGACAAACATGATCAATAGACTTGTCGCCAGATGGGGCAGTCCTTCCATCAGTATTGATTAGTTTACGGATCTCTTTTCCATGCAAATCCTTGTACATTCTGTCCCATTCTGTTTTGTCTTGAACAAAGGCACATGAACTGATAGCCATGATGCCGATGACTACCACCACTATGATCTTCATTTTCATTGTCCCTTGTTTGATTACAAGTATTGAACATTAGTTAGTCAGTCAATATGAATGCTACTTCTTGCAGACCCCGCAAATGATCAGTTGCCAATTGGGCAAGTTCTATTGCTAATAATTAGTTATTCATGGCAAACTAAAGATGGCGGTACTTACCAAAAGAAGAAATGGTTGAAGCCGCTTGCATATTCTTGTCTTGTGGCCTTCTCTTGTTTACACAAACTATATGAAGCTGGGCTACTTATACAAGAGAAAAGATCCTGTTGAATTGAACTATTCAACGTAAATTACCAGACAAGAAAACTTGATTCGTGACTGGTTAAAGATATCAGACAATTGAAAGTGGGTAAATATTTTCGCACTTGTGACGTAGATGGATTAGCATATATGAAAAACTTATATTTTGCTGGCTTTCGTTACTATTCTACTGTTCAATAACAGAATTGCTAGACATCTTTCACTTGTCTAAATTTAAGTTCATGCATGCCTATCTTAACAACTTTTTCCATATATACTAATAATTATTTTCATTTTTTATATCCAAGAGATAAAAAATGTGAAACAAAATTGTACGAACCATCTGACATTCCATATAATTAAGTTTTATGCAAACATGACTTGTATGAGGAGAAAGAAGATAAACGTCAGCAAATAATATGACCAAATTTTCTAAGTTTGGGCGAGAAAGTTAGAAAAAAAATAGTTTATTGATTCGACAGGAAGAACTAAATAATTGAAATATGTTTTTTTCCACCTGCAGTATTTATGTAGTTGCTTCCGTTCTTGCGTTGTACATTGGGAACACTAAAGTAGACAAAATTTTATATGTACTGTGGAAGTACCTCAACCTCTGGCCATAGCCTCTTGTACTCCCCCCTTCCATTCATTTTAAGTGTCATTCTTGTTTTTTAATGCAGCTCTCTTTGTTTCTCTCCCGTTCACAGTGAGATGGCTATTAAATTTCCTTGCATTGGTAGTAGCTATACAAAGAAATATTTTTAGGCCTAAAGATTAAAATAAACGAAGTTGAGCAAGCATCCATGACATGATGAAATGATTTGATGAACGTAACTACAACTTCCGCAAGAAAAAAAACTCAAACTTTATTGATTGATATGGCCTATATCAAATTCTTTACTCGCAAACCTTTTTCATAATCATAATGACTCAGCCTTCCAGGTGCCAGTCACAATAGGATGACTGAGTTACGCCTGTTTAGAACAGTTGTCTTGAAGGTGGTGTACATTAAACACACCAACTGTACTAGCTAGTCTATAATCATCCAGGGCGGAAAGTAACATATAGTCTTTGTATTGTTATGGAATTGTGTAAACTTTCATTAGATTTATCAGATGTATATATCAATGACGTAATAATTAATGAAAGCACACCTTCCACTATGTAATGTTTACAAGACAACTGAAAATCACATGTAATTATATAACATCGTTTAAATTTCAATGTTTGGAGGAATAACAGTCTAAAAAGTTACCTGATAAGGAGGGATCAAATTTTCAGCTTGTTATTGTGAAACACTAGCTAGTTATTACTACCGTACTAGCAGTTGAATTTTCAAGTGAATATATATGAACAGTACCATATATAGCTTCAAATTTGTTTGAAAAATTCTTTTTTCCTAACTTAGGGTAACCAAATACAAACTTCTATATTGAAGGTTTCCTCAATATGTGTCCTGTTGTGTCTTTTATTGTTGACACGTTTGGTATATCGGTCCCTGCTAATTTCATGTTGCGTAAAAAGAAAATGAAATGTCCATAAGGGGGTATATTTTTCACCGCACCACCCATTGTCCACACAATCTTTAATCAGTGGAGAGTCCATTTTGAAAGGCAGAATCTATAATATATTGAAGTTATAATCTGCCTTTTTCCCCCTATAAGTAGAGTACCACACCTTCATCTAGACAAAGTTTCACAAAAAACCAATAGGCGCAGTCAATTTTCGACGATATGTAAGTATATATTAACCTTATTATATTGAGGAGTCATTCCATGTTTTGGTGGATAGAAGTTCGTTTTATTACAAATATTATCCTACTTATGAGTGCCATTTATCCTTCTTTCCAGAAATTGAAGTCACAATGAAGCTGAGCGCATTCATCATCGTTGGGCTGATTTTTATCAACTTGCGTACCTGCATGCCAAGGGATATACCAAACGATTACATATATCATGAGACTAGAGTCTCACAGAAGGAAATTCGCATTCTGATGGCTGGCACAGATGGAAGGACCGGGCCTCCCAGTATCGATCACCAGTGCCCAATTGGAACCTACCCTTATTGTAAAGGCGTGTCTCAGAACAGTCAGATGACAGAACACGAAGCTCCAGGAAATTGAGCCAGTCTAGCTTCTGTACGCTTGAAACTTTTAATGTTACTACGCATGTCGATAACTTCATGCTAATTTAACAAGACATGCTAATTTAACAGAGGTAGCTTCTCTACGCTTGAAACTTAAATGTTACTACGTATGTAGATGATTATGTATGTGATAAGATATATTTGTGAAGGTGTACACTTCATCGATGTTGAAAAATGTATATATGCTGTTACATGATCTAGTTAAAAAGCTAAAGAATGTCTCTTTTTGAGTTTTCGGTACTAGCTAACCCCATGGCGTTGTGTCGTGCATATCATCTATGGATAGATTTCTAGAATCAGGTTGAATAATTTCATGTACTACTAGTTGTAAATATTGCCTTTCCTACAAGTCCCCCGATTCTTTCCATGTATTTCTGTTTTATCATCACACTTTCGTGGTACACAATCCTTTATTCAGTAGGAGTACCTGATTAGAACTCTGATCGGCATAGAGAAAGAATACTTGGTTATATAAATAGACATGGTTAACTTATGACCATGTAGTTCCGTGGTCCATGCTGTTGTTGGTTTCAGAAAGTATGAAATATTAGAGAACATTTTTTTCAAGTGATTTTATTAGCTAACATTTCAACATAGGTAAATTTTACTATTCCTTTGCTACCTCCAACTGAGGTATTAAGTTTCTATATACCATCCACACACAAATTGTCGTGTAAGTATCTACAGAATCACATTTACGTACAAGTTTGTGCCTAGAGCACTTCGTAAGATCATAGTCCAACTTGGCGTACTACCATGTTGGACGTTGATACCGATTCAAAGAGTAAATAAAAAAATACAACTCGAATATTGATGCATAGTGTATATTATCATCTACCATGCATAATGGAAATAATAAAACTCATTAAATATTTGTGCAATTCACAATAAAGATGACAACCATTTTTAATTCATGGGTTATACTCAATTTCTGATATTCATACCCATTACTATTCATTGTCTGATTTCTCTTTTTTCTATTCCTCCATCCAAGTTTAATTTTATTAAGTTTTCCATGATGTTAGTTAGATAATGACTTCTTCAGTGCGCATCTATACTTTTGTTCTAATTGTTCATCCACCACCGGCACTAGCATAGGAAGTGTTCTAGTTCTCTTATATAATAATTTAAGCCCAAGGGGTGAGTGTAGCCTATGTGCTTTATGTGGCTCAGTGTGGCCAAAATGGTAAAGGTAATACGGCCCAAGGGTTATCCACTTTTGTGTGTGCAGGAGCAATGGGTTTCCCATTACTATTTATTTCTCCGGCCCAAGAGCTTCAGAGAGATCGAATTGTATGCCGGTGTAACAATTTTACAGACCATGCATAAAGGGAACATTGTTCACCACAAAAAAGGGAAAAAATAAAGGGCAGAGATCTTGTGTTAATAGCTGAATATGAGTTGTCTTCCTTAAAAGACAAGGCTGTGTATAAATTGTCTATTACGATTATTATTCATGTAGTAGAAGAATGAGAAGAAGGCGAGGATGCGGCTTTGCTCGTTTGATAGGTAGTGGCATATCTTGATCTGACATGGTTGCTTGTCAACCAAGGCTCCTTTGGAAGCCCGCATCTCTACGGGGATCCCGGACATTTCCCGGGGCAGGGAGGCCACGCGGGCGGAGGCCCCAGGCCGATTACCCGAGCCTTTGGAAGGTCACCGCACAGGCAAAATTCGACCCGGTTTTGACCGGTTTCAACAGGGTCAGTTTGCACGCTCAACAGGCCTTCTCTCGCTCGCGATCTTTGACCCTTTTTCTGGTTTTTCCCTGGGGTGCGTTGCCTGTGCTCCCAAAGCCAGGCGGGGAAGCAAACCCACGAGGGAGAATGCGCGGCCGGGGCGCGAGTGTGCAGTGGACTCCCCCGTGGGGGCAACGTACTGGTCCTGGGTTACTTGCCTTGGCAGCCCTGCACACCCAAAGGACATAATGAAGAATTAAAACGTTGAGTGTGTCGTCTGACTAGAAAGCCTTCCGACTTCCTCTCTTTACCCGAGGCCATAGTCCAGGTTCCACTCGGGCAGGGTTAGCATCCGATAGAGAACCTCGCGTCATTGCCTCATATGCCGGCGGCGTGCGAGCAGGATGCTCTCAGAGGACGGACCCATTGCCAGTGATAGACAAGATTAGTCACGCGTAATTGTCGTATATTGATAATCAACAATCAGTTACATATATATAGGGCCGGCCGGAATGCAATCGACCGCCGGGATCGCGTGACACGCGCAGGGCGGCGCAGCCCTAGGAGGCGCTGGGCGTGCAGGCCGGGAGGCGGCGCACAGCCCAATCTAGGAAACAAATGAAGAGAATATATAAACATTCTATTCTAACAGCCAAAGAGGCACTGCCAGACGCGGGACGCTGCACTAACAAAACTTACTCGCTCTCTAAGCAATTAGGCCATTTCTTTCATTTGCATTTAATTAGATGTCACATCAACAAAAATAATGACATGGCAAGAAATTTGTTATGAAAGAAGAAAGATCCTTTCATCCCCATTAAAGAATGTTGGCGTTGTTTCTAACACGATGAAGGCAAAAGAAAGTGCATTGAGAGTCTTTCATTTCATCTCCAAAAACTCCAACCAACAAATAAGTGCCACCTAGCAATGATTTAATGTTTTAGTAAACCTATGAAACTGTGAAATGAAACTGTGCACTGAGATATGCAATTTCATTTCATTGAATAAGACTACAAAACTGATGTGTCACATTGAAAAGTGTGAGATGAAAAATGTCACTGAGACTGGCCTTAGCATCTCTCGCCTCTTGCCCTTAACCGAGGTTCCCACACACTGCCATTAAAAACAATGTATGAAGCTGGTGTGCATAATGCAACAAAGAAACTTATTTCAATCTTATTCGTTTCCATTTGCTCAGCAAGCGCCTGTCAGCTCAAAACAAGCAAGTTGTGACATCCTGGCTCAAGGCTTAATAGGATTGACAAAATACTCATATCAACAAGTTGTAACTTCTTTTTCGGAAGCTCATCTGAAAAAAAACTCCGAGGTTAAGCGTGCTTGGCCTGGAGCGATGGCTGTCCAACCGGGAAGTCCTTTCCGGGTGCGCACGAGTGAGGACAAAGTGCACAGAAAAGACATGTGTTGGTCTATAGGGTTAGTCTTGATATCCTAGAAAGCTGCCAGGCATAAGAAGGCCCGGCCTCGGCGAGGCGGGACGTTACAATTGGTATCAGAGCCGACCCTCACGGTTTCACGGGCGCGTGTGGGCGCAGTTGCGCAGGCATGGGGCGCATGGCTGGTGTGGGCCC
>LAPY01003588.1:0-10194 GCA_000970635.1 Eragrostis tef
CATTTCAAATGGTTGCTGTCTGATATTTTAATTTAGCATGGCTCCAAGCTTTGTTGTGTTTTCCAATCCGTGGTATGAACAAGCGCCATACATGTGCTTATTTTTTTCAAACTAATCTTTACCTATACATATGTCAGCTCACATTGAAAAATGATTCTTTTGCACCACGTCTCACAGCGAAACAGGAAGCAAGAAATACGGAAGAACTAGGTATGCGCCATTTTTCTCGAACTTTCTTCAAGATTTGCAATGAGATGATGATTTATGCTTCGACGTCCTGATCCTGCTCTGATCTTCAGCATCGACCCTTCGTCATCTTCCTCTTCTAATCTGTTGGGAAGATAGCTGCGATCTTACTAAAGGATGGACTGCCGTCCGAAGCAAGACATACGCAAAGAACATTACCGAAGGCTGAACCGAAGCTGCTGCGACCTGCACGATCGACAAGTATCATCGAAGGTAGAAAGAAGGCTCGGATAACGCTAGGGAAGCACTCAACTCAATTCCGCCAAGCGGAGAGCCATGACAGAATGCCCAATGGCATGATTGTAAATATGACCTTACTCTCCCTATAAATATAGAGGGAGATGGTCCTGTAAGATCATTTGTTTTTCGTGCTGCGAGCCAAAGTAACAAGCATTCGAACCACACTCAGCTCTCTATGAACGCTTGTCCCCTTCGCCCGGCACCGCGGGCAAAGAGAGGGCTTCGCGCACTCTGAACTGCAGGGAACCTGACCGAGAACACCCTCGACCGGAGCCTTCGAGCCAAGAAAAGGGCTTCGCCAACACCACCTCCTTCGACATGTGACTCCGAGCATCAGAAGGGCTTCGCCGAGTCGAACCGGAGGACGCGATCACCTTCGATAACCAAGAACAAGCTAGGCATCATCAGCAACACGTTGGAGGGCTTCGACACGTCGCACCGCGACCTTCGACCCCCCAAAATTTGGTGCCGTCCGCGGGTCGAACCCACGATGAAAAGAAAAAAGACCATCACCAAGCAAAAAATGCGAGGGCAAGAACGGAGCGACAGGAATGGAAACATTCAGCCATCCATTTCACTTTTGACGATATCAGAGTCCCCAACTATCCACACACACAGACGCCTTCGTGATCAAGACGGACATCGAAGGATACATGGCTAATAGAATCATGATCGATAGTGGAAGCTCAGAGAATATCATCTTCGAAGATAGTATACCCACCTTTGGTTTAAATCGCACCCCTTTTTAAAACCTTCGGATCCTGCCAGAGTGGGTGGGGCCAATCAGAGAGGGGACAAGGGGAGGGGACAAATGTCATGGTGCAGTACAAAAAAGAGACAAAGTCCCCTCCGCACCTTAATTTTTTTCACGGTCAAAATTTGCTACCCAACCATCTCCACAATCCCGTCCTGTTTTGAAATTATTTTTCCCGTTCCACCGTGACAGTTCCATCTTTGGGTTCTTTTCAAAATATTTCCATCGTGGGCGACCAAGGTCCATTGTGCTCTCGATCGCTGCCGATCGTCCCAAGTCGCTGCGCCATCAGGATTTGATCGTCGCCGTGCTGGCCGTGGATCGTCGTCCATCGCCGTCCATCACCGTGCTGGCCTCTCGATCATTGCCGATCGTCCCAAGTCGCTGCGCCATCAGGATTTGATCGTCGCCGTGCTGGCCGTGGATCGTCGTGCATCGCCGTCCATCGCCGTGCTGGCCGGGGTTCGTCGCCGTGCTGGCCAGGGATCGTCGTCTATCGCCGTGCTGGCCTCTCGATCGTTGCCGATCATCCCAAGTCGCTGCGCCATCAGGATTTGATCGTCGTCGTGCTGGCCGGGGATCGTCGTCGTTCAGGTGCTGTACCGGACTTCCCTGCTTCCCCGCTAGATTCAGTAGATAGGTTAGGGATTGGCGGATTCATGGTATTGGCGGATTCCTTCTAATTGATTTGGTGTAAATGTCTAGGGATTGGCGACTCCCCTGCCGTGTCTGTTCTAGAGTTCGTGTCTTGCTGCATGGTTTCATCTCTTTTATTTTCAGTTAGGGGTTGGCGGGTTCCCTGTACTTTCCTGAGGTTTCGTTTTCTTTCTCTTTTCCGAGGATCCTGAGGTTTCGAATTGGTTGTCAGTTTGACATGGTTTCATCGCTATTTGTTTGGATGCTACTTTCGCTGCATTTACATGATTTATGTAATGTGGCCAATTTTCTTTGGGCTTGTTTTAGATTCATTCATTATGGTCAAAAGTAAAGCTGGCGATCAGGATCATGACGAGACGCCACTAGGTGAATGCAGAAACGTCAACGGCAATGGAGAGAAGTGTATGTTCACATATCCCATTAAAATTAACCTTGTACAGTCTTTGGCCTTCAGTCTTTTCACTATGGTCGTCTTTCAGGTGGGCATGGAGGCAAAAATGTGGTTGGTGTTGCATCTCCTACCAAATCTCCTACAAAACTAAACAAGACATCTTCCCTGCGTCAACCTCTTAGTGATTGCACAAATATCATTTCAAATGGTTGCTGTCTGATATTTTAATTTAGCATGGTTCCAAGCTTTGTTGTGTTTTCCAATCCGTGGTATCACGGCGGTGAAAAAGACACGGATAGGGAGAGGTGAAAACAACCCATATTTAAAGACCAGCCAGGTAGAAGGGGACATCAAGGTTAAAATCCACAGGATCACGGACCTAAACAGCAAAACGATATATAATAAACAAATGGAAAATCGCAGCCTACTTAAAACTTGCCTCAAGGAAACACCTTCGCCTTACTCCTTTCGACAGTGGAGGGCTAATGTTGGGAAGATAGCTGCGATCTTACTGAAGGATGGACTGCCGTTCGAAGCAAGACATGCGCGAAGAATATTACCGAAGACCAAACCGAAGCCACGGCGACCTGCACGATCAACAAGCATCATCGAAGGTAAAGAGGGCTTGGATGACGCTAGGGAAGCACTCAACTTAAGATCACCAAGCGGAGAGCCATGACAGAATGCCCAATGGCATGATTGTAAATATGACCTTACTCTCCCTATAAATATAGAGGGAGATGGTCCTGTAAGATCATTTGTTTTTCGTGCTGCGAGCCAAAGTAACAAGCATTCGAACCACACTCAGCTCTCTATGAACGCTTGTCCCCTTCGCCCGGCACCGCGGGCAAAGAGAGGGCTTCGCGCACTCTGAACTGCAGGGAACCTGACCGAGAACACCCTCGACCGGAGCCTTCGAGCCAAGAAAAGGGCTTCGCCAACACCACCTCCTTCGACATGTGACTCCGAGCATCAGAAGGGCTTCGCCGAGTCGAACCGGAGGACGCGATCACCTTCGATAACCAAGAACAAGCTAGGCATCATCAACAACACGTTGGAGGGCTTCGACACGTCGCACCGCGACCTTCGACCCCCCAAAATTTGGTGCCGTCCGCGGGTCGAACCCACGATGAAAAGAAAAAAGACCATCACCAAGCAAAAAATGCGAGGGCAAGAACGGAGCGACAGGAATGGAAACATTCAGCCATCCATTTCACTTTTGACGATATCAGAGTCCCCAACTATCCACACACACAGACGCCTTCGTGATCAAGACGGACATCGAAGGATACATGGCTAATAGAATCATGATCGATAGTGGAAGCTCAGAGAATATCATCTTCGAAGATACTTTGATACGCATGCAAATTGACAGCTATGAGAGCACTGGTGGAGTAACCTTGAAGGACTTCGGACAACAAGAGACACCTTCGATCGTAAAGACAATGATAAAAGTAACCTTCAAAGACGAAGACATAATAACAATTCAAGAGACGAGACACCATCAACATGAGCTGCAATTACATCACAAGAAGCAGAAACTGATTCATTCGTTGAAAACGATGTTACAAAGATACAAAACGAAGCCGAAGACTGTTCAGAAGCATTCGAAGCAAAAAACAACACTAGAAAACACAAAATAACTACTTCTTCGTCTTACTATGAGTCCGACTAGCCACCCCAGTCGGCTGCGAAGGCCTCGGCCATCTATCTTCAGGGCCTTCATCATCACTGAGGATCACCACTCCTGTAAGAACAACGGCAAGAGGGACTGGTTCAACAGGAGCTTCGACCAACGAACGATTGTACACAACGCCGTCGAGCCTTTCAAAGTGATCCACGAGCTCCTTCGGAAGAACATCTCCACGCTTAAGTCCACCACGACCAAGTTCTTTCTGCACACCATGGGGAAGCCGATCCCATAAAGCTTCCATGAAGTAACAAGATTGAAGAACTCAGCAAAAGAAGATGAGGATACCTCGTATATATATACACCAAGGAAGAACATTCTAGACGTCTGCAAAAATATCTACACAAAAAGAATAGAACCTTGTCACGCTACAAGACAGGCTAATAATAGTTCGCTATAAATGCAGACGCTTCTGATTCGCCCATAAAGGGCAGGGAAAAGACATTCACCTTTGATGGAAAATAACCGAAGCCAAGCTTTGTAGCATCCGAAAGACGAAGCCTTGTCACTCTACAAGACAAGATGACATTAACCTTCTGACACAGAAGCTTCGAATTCACCTCGAAAGGCAGAAAAATAAAATTCTCCTTCGACAAAAAGCGTCAAAGCTAAATTTCTAGATATCATTAACCTTCTGACACAGAAGCTTCGAATTCGCCAAGGAAGGCAGAAAAATAAAATTCACCTTTGACGAAAAGCCTCGAAGCTGAATTACTTGATATTACAACCTGCTCTAAACGCAGATCCTTCGAATTCGCCTCAAAAGGCAGAAAAATAAAATTCACCTTTGACGAAAAGCCTCGAAGCTGAATTACTTATTTTGCAACCTGCTCTAGACACAGATCCTACGAGCTCGCCTGGAAAGGCGAAAGAATAAAACTCTCCTTCGACAAAAACATTCGAAGTTGAATTTTCCGATATTACAAACTGCTATCAACGTAGATGTATAGAAGTCGCCTACAGAAGGCAGAAAGATAAGTTCATCTTTGAAGGAAGTTATCGAAAAAAGAATCCATTAACATACGAAAAACAAAGCCCTGCCACGATATCAGACAGGATGAGCAGAACATGTCATCGCCAAAAAGGCAGAGAATACCCTTTTTAGCCTTCGTAAAGAAATTGTGAAGTAATTCAAATGGCAAAAGAGCCAAAACGGTATTTCTCGGAAGAGAGAAGAATTACCATCTAAAGGCTAAGAGAAAGCCGACCAAAAACAGAGCGATGCAAAAAGCAAAAAGGCATGAAAAGCGCAGTGGAAGAAGCAAAGATATCGTTCGCCGAAAAAAGAACGAATAGCGAAACAGCCCGAAGCAGTCACCGAAGGGCAGAAAACAGAAGAAATAATCTCAAGTTATGGTAAGATGCGCAAACAAGAAACTGCGAATATTCGAAGGCTATATGCAGAGCTCAAAGTCATCGCAGAACATGAATTACATGATCAAAAGACGTTTGATGCAATAAAGCCTCAATAGCATTGATACAGCTTCTATTACATCAAAAGATGCCCAAAAATGGTTACATGACGAAGGTCTTCCTAAAGCTATACACAACAGGTTGGCGAAGGAGCTTACGAAGAACCTTCGGGGACGTCAGGGACAAAACGCTTAACCCTATTTCACCAGAAGTCATTAATAAGATTGACACATTTGCCTTTGACAGCCCCAAAATCATGGGAAGCATTAGAAGCCTTCATCGAAAAGTCAGAGCACTCAATGGAGTCCTTAACATTACTGCCTTCGTGGAAGAGACTGTGAAGAAGATCTCGAAGCATAACCGTCACGACATCAAAAGAAAAACTTATGCATACATCGGCAAGATTGCTCAAATTTATACGACGCCATTCATTCACATCCTCCATGGAGACATTGGAAGGAACTTCGTCATACTTGGCTCCAAGTGCCTCAAGCAGCTCTTTTACTAAGTCACTAAGAGCAAATGAGACGAGACGAAAGATATTCGTTGAATAACTCCTCTTTCTTCAGCATCAACTTCCTCTCCCGAATGTTTTCCTCAAGAACCGACAAGTCAAAAACAAGGTCAGATTCACAATTCCGAAGGGTTTCAACTTCAGTAATTAAACGGGAGGAAGTAGCAGACACAACCTTTAATGAGTCCTTTTTAGCAGAAAGAGAAGCCTCAAGAGATGTCATGCGAAGAGAATCCCCACAAGAACTTCCGAACTTACGAGCGCAAGCTTGTGTAAGGGCGATAGACTATAAAAACAAAAGTAAATAGAAGGGATTACAAGAACAAAAGACGAAGCTCAAAAAGCAAGAAATAAAGGCGGAGACTAACCTTCACTTGATGAGTAATCGTCGAACGGAAAAGGACATCCGACGAAAGATTTGATAACCCGAGCTCAACCTTCGAAAACCGAACTTGACGCGCAGCAGATTCAAGAGGACTCGAAGCACAGATTTCATCATTAATTAACGATAATATGGCTTCAATATCCAATTCAGGAGAATCAGAACTCGAAGCTCCTAAAAATAAGAAATACGCGAAGGATCGTCCAAACATTGACAACAAAAAAAAAGGAGGGAAGAAGAAGAAGAAAGTAAAGTATAATTTCGAAGGCACAAACCTGGATTCGAAGGTTGCGGAAGCAAAACTTCACGGACAGTCGAAGGCACAGTAACGCCAAGCGAACAGGCCACATCCTGACTGAAAGATGAAAACTCTGAGAATTTCCGCTTCCCAAGCAAGCTAAGGAAGGAAGACCTCTTCGGAGGACCAAAAATATTCTTCGACCCAGAGCAACCAGCACCAGAGCCTTCAAGGGGCAGCAAATGTGAGGCAATCGACTCACCACTGACAGCAACTGAACGAGTAGCATCCGAAGCAACAGTCAGAGATCCTTGCATCACTTCCGAAGGAAAAGGAAAGCGATCTTCACGAACAGCTTCGAGCACAGAAGAAGGTGCAGCTAAATCCAAAGGGTCATCAGGAGACGACACTTCAAAGATAAGAGAATAAGATGGCGACAGAAGAGAACCTGGCGAAGGAGATGGAACTGAAGCATTCCCAGGAGCGGACTCAACTTCAGGAGTAGCCACCTCTACCGAAGGATCCATCTCCTCAGTCGAAGAACCAGAAACACTGAAATAAGGAAAAATATTTCCCTCGCACGAATCGTCCTCAGGAAAAGGACGCTTGTGCAGATAGAGACCAGAGCTCAGATAAAGTCGATTTATCCGAACGCTAATACCCCTTCGACCAGCTTCGACCCATTCCTTCTGAGAGAACATTCCGAGGAAAGAAGAAACTCGGTCTTGAGGTGACCAAAGATTGAAGCCTGCAAAAAACACGAAATATGAAAACAAGGAAACCGAAACAAAAATAAAAAGAGGGGAAAGAAAAAACATTCAAAAGTAGCGAAGGACAAAGAAGAGCCGTACAAGGATCTGACATCGGAGAAGAAAAAATTGGCATGCGTAAGCCAAACTTATTTCTACCAAAAGACGAAGGTCTCCAACCATGACGAGCAAGAGGGCTAATATCAGCAGCGAAGCACTCTTCCAAGATATCACGAAGGGTCATTCTTCGACTAACCTTGTGAAAGGCTTCTATGCATCGAGAAATAGATCGACTCCTCAAGGGATCAGACTTGTTGGTGATCCACACACCTTCGGGCTCCTCAGTGCAGAAGTCAATGGCCACAAACTTATAATAGAACCAGTCTTTCACCCATTCTCCAAAATAGGGGGGTTCGAAGCCACCAAGAAGAGTCAAAAACCCTTCCCTGGATTCGAATTCAACAACACCAAAGCAAGGGCTAAGACGTTTCTTATGATCATAACAAGGAAAATGCTTAGCCTGATACACATGATAGAGAGCATGAGGCTCAGGGTTTAACCCTTCGCTAATGCAAGCCCAAGCGAAAGCAGACATGGTTGCAACCGCAACAGGGGTAAGTTGATGAAGCTGAAGATGATATAGAGAAAGAACGCGAAGGACGAAAACCGAAGGTGGAAAAGAAAGACCGGCATTCAGGAAGGATGAAAAGACGACAAACTCATCATCTTGAGGGCGAAGGCAAACATCGGGAACTTGCTCCAGACCATCCAAAGGAAGAATAATCAAATCAATATCGAGAAGGCCAGACTCCGAGTAGTACTTCGAGTAGATACCTCTAAAACGGGAGGCGGGGATTGCCTTCGTGAAACAATAACCAGCTGGAAGAGAATGGAAACCTCTAGAGGCGGCTGCAAACTTCTGTCTAGCCATCGAGGAAGGAAAAGAATTACCTTCGGAAGAAGGGATGCCAACAAGGAAGCCACGGCGGTGAAAAGGACACAGATGGGGAGAGGTGAAGACAGCCCATATTTAAAGACCAGCCAAGTAGAAGGGGACATCAAGGTAAAAATCCAGAGGACCAAGGACCTAAGCAGCAAAACAATATATATTAAACAAATGAAAAATCGCATCATACGAAAAAACTGCCTCAAGAAAACACCTTCGCCTAGCTCCTTTCGACAGTGGAGGGCTAATGTTGGGAAGATAGCTGCTTCTTACTAAAGGATGGACTGCCGCCCGAAGCAAGACATACGCGAAGAACATTACCGAAGGCTGAACCGAAGTTGTTGCGACCTGCACGATCGACAAGTATCATCGAAGGTAGAAAGAAGGCTCGGATAACGCTAGGGAAGCACTCAACTCAATTCCGCCAAGCGGAGAGCCATGACAGAATGCCCAATGGCATGATTGTAAATATGACCTTGCTCTCACTATAAATATAGAGGGAGACGGCCCTGTAAGATCATCTGTTTTTCGGGCTGCGAGCCAAAGTAACAAGCATTCGAACCACACTCAGCTCTCTATGAACGCTTGACCCCTTCGCCCGGCACCGCGGGCAAGGGGAGAGCTTCGCTCACACTGGACTGCAGGGAACCTGACCGAGAACACCTTCGACCAGAGCCTTCGAGCCAAGAAGTGGGCTTCACCAACACCGCCTCCTTCGACCTGCGACCCCGAGCATCAGAAGGGCTTCGCCGAGTCGAACCGGAGGACGCGATCACCTTCGATAACCAAGAACAAGCTAGGCATCATCAACAACACGTTGGAGGGCTTCGACACGTCGCACCTCGAACTTCGACCCCCCCAACATAATCTAAGCTGCGGTTCCAGGTGCTCTGCATCATCTTCCTCTAATCTGTGTCGTATAAATTGTTTTTTTTAATATATATGCGAGTTTACTTTGATCTAACTGGTGTCGTTTCTAAATAACATAGCCATGGCAGATGACTGGGTGCAACAAGGGGCCGAGATGGATGAGCCACAAGGGGTTGAAGAAAACCATCCGTTAGTTCCTACCCCACAATTAATTTGGCTTAAATACAAACTGTTTCTGATGTTTTTGTCAATGTTTGCACTCCGGTAAAAGATTTTGTTGTACAATTAAATCTTCACAGTGTAGATGATTGATCGACCAATACTTATTTTTACAATTTTACGTTTTAATAGTGTAGATGATTGATCGATCAAATAAATTCCACTTCAGGCACTATTAGATGCGTTACCCCTGTGATCTTTAATCTTCCGCTAATAACTGTGATATTCCTCCATGTAATCTGCCGATGCAAGTGATATTGCTCCATGTCATGATTGTATTCCCCTATGGACATGCTTGAAATATACCACTCATAAACAATCATGCGTAAGTAACCAGTGAACGTGGTAGAATTATGGATTATTTTATTTAGGGTCACCTACTTGCCTCCGTGTGTATTTGATCTAACTGTGCCAGCGATTTTCTTAATACGTTGCATGAAGGTGATGCCAACGAACAAGCAAAGAATCAAATTAAAAGGCCATATAACAGATAACAACTCAATTAGTGATTGAAAGATAATTATCCTGCGTCTTACTGTTTTAACAAATCTGTCATTGTCATGTAAATTTTCTGGGCTTAATTAATTAAGGTTCGTTTAAACAGTTATAATATGTCGTCAAAATTATTGTAAATGTCTTTTTCAGCCTTTTAATTGCTAGTGAATTAGCTGAATATCAACTCTGCACACCGGTGCTCACGTCCACGTGTTCCTCCATTGCAGAATGATACTTTTCCGTGATATTAACCTGGACCTCATCACCAGCAAGTGTAGTTTCAGTGCAAAGGTCTACTTTAGAGCAAATGTTCTAATGCACAAGGATGGAAATTACTTAAGACTTATATTGGTTGATGAAGAGGTAATATAATTTCAGTGAAAGAGGTCT
>LAPY01003588.1:16724-28923 GCA_000970635.1 Eragrostis tef
CCCACCCCGCCCCTTTTTTTTTTTTTTTTTTTTTTTTTTTGCGAGGAAACCAGCCTCTATTTATATCAGGGTTGGATGCAGTAGTAGTGGATCCCAATCGCAAAACACTTACCGAAGCCAAAAAAAAGCAGCTCGCACAATCTGAGTTCACACCGGCCGCATCATACAAACCGTAGCATATATCCAGGCTTATTTATTTATATAGTGACCATAAATTAAGCCACAAGCAAGGGCTAGTATACCAAGTGTTGCTTCGCATCGGCACCGGCATGGCAACCTCGCCGCTGCCACGGTGGGCCCCGACGCCGAGCCCGTCACGGCCGCTGTGGTGGCCTTCATCAGCAGCCACCACCGCCACCGGAGGCAGCTGCATGCTGTCCCCTTTCCGTGCCATACGTGACGCATTACGTGCGCGCACCACCACCACGGCGGAGGATCAAGCACGGCTGCCGGCGCCACCACCAGCCGGCGACGACGAGGCCGTGGGAGACTCCGGCGGCGAATTACACGGAGGAATTTCTTGTTTCGATGGCGTTGATGGTCGTCGTGCTGGTCACCGGGGAGGCCGTGTTGGTGACGGCGGCGTGTTCATTACGTGGGAGGACGTGCGGGTCACGGCGGTGGACGGCGGGGCCACCATCCTGCACGGCGTCAGCGGCAGTGCGCGACCCGGCGAGGTGCTGGCCATCATGGGACCATCCGGATGCGGCAAGACCACTCTACTCGACACATTGGCCGGTAATTATTCACAGCGACACTGCATGCATGTGTCCATGCCTGCGTGTGTATCTCTCTATTCTCTGAATGTCTTGATCCATCCCCTGTAACCAAAATTACGCAAGTAAATCCACGTCTTTCTTAGTAGCAATTTTTTTAAGAAAAAAACACTATAATTTTCATGTGACGCATCGACCACAACTATTTTCTTCGATAGTAACTTACATACCAAACGAATCTACTGTTGTTTAATCGGCTGAAATCCATCATGACGTTGAACTCGGCAGTTAGCTTAAAATGGATGCTAGGGCGGGAAGCAAGCTTTCTTTCATCGGGAGGACGAAGATGGGAAACAAGTGAAGAAGCTTGCTGAATCATTAGATTGAGATCTAACCGATCGACTTGATAATATTAATGGCTTAGTGTGAGTCATGTGCATGTCCTGTCCAATCATATCATCCATTTTTTTTTCAGCCACGTGAAAAGCATGTAATACACCCATATAAAAAATTTAAATAGATTATTACGTGTGGACCATATACGTGGATCCTGATCGTTATACGTCATGAACTTTTAGATGAACGTTGGGACTGCTGAACCCTCTTCGGCTTTATTGTTTGTTTTTCCCAAATTGAGTGATCTACATCAGGGAAAAGTAATTTTTTCTTTCCAAACAATTCACGTTATCCATTGGTCCCTGAATACAAGTGGATTTAAAGCTCAAATTTGAAGTGATGAATAATCACAAAAAACCATGATAACACAATTGTAACATATTTCTCATATAATTTGGATGTATATATTGTTAATTTCTAGTAAATTGTCTAAGTAGTATAACACATAAGTTATAATTATCAATGATATATCATCATGTCAATGATATTGGACTAGCTTGAACTGTTCACATGAGTAAATTTAGCCATAATTTTGTAATTTAGAGGGTGATAAAGTGAATTGTTTAAAATTCTCTCCTTATTAATATTCCAAATCTTTACCAGCAACCTTATAAGTGCCTCGTTTAGAAAACAATTTGGAAAGGTTCATTAGGTTGAGCGCAGCTAGCCAAGGCTACATGGAATGGTGTCTTGTGTTGTACACAGTAAGACCCTCGCAAAAAAATAATGTAACAAACTTTTTTTTCAAACAATTTATTAAAAATATTTTAAGAATCTTCATTTGGTATGCTTCATTTATAGGACATAATACGAGAAATATTAATGATGAGTCTATGAAGTCCATCTGGTCGTTGTCAGTAACCAGTACAGTACAGGTCATTCAGAGTCTCTGTCGGACACGAACGTTCCGTAACCAGTACAGTACAGGTTATTCAGAGTCTCTGTCGATCAACTAACCAGGCTATAACATTCTTAAATGACAAGATTCTTTTTGTTTAGACTCCTCTAAATTTTAGACCCGTGCAACGAACGCGTCCTAATAATTTATTATTATGGTTCATCCGGCAGATTATACAGCGACAGCGGACAGCGGTTGACACTAAAAATTTTGTTAGCTCCCATCTTGTGAGCTAGCAGCAGGAGCCTATTTCCTTGTTTCTAGGCAGCCAAGTAGTAGAGAGCTCATGTTTCCAAAGGAAAAAAAACGATAATTTACTAAACATTGTTTTAAGCTATGCATATCCATTTTTTCTATTCTCAATTAAATAATTTACCAAGTGCACATAATCCAACTTTAATTCATTAACAAGATTAGCCACAATATCAGCAAAAAAAATTACATCACAAAACTTTGTGTCGCCTCCCAAATGCCATGTTTTACCCCGTGACATGTAAAGATACGTGGCTCCATGTCTTCCTAGCAGAAATTTATATAAAATTTATTTATAGTTTATAGTGTGCATGAACCATATCTCGTTGGTCCCTGTGGCAGAGATGAGAAGGGGGCTCAGATCTGTCAGGTAGACGAGCATGGGCAATCCAAGTTAGGGGTTGGTTGATTCGTGTGGTCCAATCTATTGATCATATAAAAAATATGCAGATCATATAGTACACATTCTAAATAATCAAGATGGTATCTATGTTTCTCCTAAAAGTTGGACGGTCTAATCCAGAATATAATATTTGCGGTTTGATCGACACATACAAAGGTATTGGAGAAGCAATGAAAATATTTGAGGAAAAATAAGATTAAACATCAGCCACAACATTTCTAAATGAAATTCCGAATCAAGCATGGAAAATGCTTTGCTTAAAAACAGAAATATGTTGTTTTATACCGGTGTTTGTAACTTCAGATGAACCTTAGGGTACCATGAATGAAAGTAAACTATCCATCCAAGTTTTTTCTGGAAGTAACTTTAAATGTAACTCTAATTCTTTTACACAGTAATATTCTAATTAGTTTTTAGAGTCCAAATATATAAGCTACATCACAACTTTATTGTTGTGTTTTCTTGTCGATTTCAAGCAATTAAGATTTTTCTTGTCATATTTCTTTGCTGCTTATATATATTTCCTATAATATATTTTTAGCCGTTTTCTAAACAACCTACACGGATTAAATTTGGACCATTTCAATAAAGTTTTTTCTCGTCAATATTTTTTGTCTTTTTTGTATTCCATTTTTCTATTTTTATAAGTTTCTCAAAAGTTCATAACATCCTGAAAAAAAACTGGTAAAGTGTTTTCTCATATATGCCAGCGTATTCACATCATTATCAATCAATTTGATCAGTCCTTATTGTGACCATTTTGTCGATGTATACCTCGCCAGGTGTTTGTTCAATCCGTCAGGGCACTGTCAATCAACAACCTGGGATAGGTCTGCAAGCAATTTAATGGTGTAGGACTGACGTTTAATGCAAACCGCAGTCAAAATGTTAAGAGGAACTAAGCTGTCATTAATTGTTTTTGTGTTATCGATAGACTCTCATACCAGTTGATATCATTTGAGACTAACAGCCATAGGCGGTGGTTTGAACAGATTGTTGGTTTTAATGTTTGCTGCCAAAGTAAAAATTTGCAATGCTTACTTTGGAACAAAGGGTTCACAAAGGATTTTTTTATATGAATCATATTCGGAGGTAATATTTTTATGTATATCCCTTTGGATTCCATGAAAAGAAGAAATATGAATTTGATTGCTGTAGCCCAATTAAGAAAAATTAAAGTAAAAGATGGATAGTGGACCTTACCGAAACTATAAAGATATCACACTGGCTTCTGTCAAAATATTCATGTGTTTTCAATTTCTACAGTAGAAAAAGCGATCGCCAAATTTGATCCTATGTATTTTTTTTCAATTCCTACGATTTTAGAATTTAGTGTTCTAAAAGGGATCAAACATTTCCTCATTTCAGAACAAATAAATGATTTGGAGGAGGCCAGAAGCTTTGTTAAAAAAATAATTTGGTCCAGCGAGTTTTCTCCACTGTGAAATATTTGGGGACGTTTTTCCTATAAAAAAATCCTTTTGTGGACGTTTTTTCCTTGGTTTTTGTATGTTTCAGCCGTAAAATAGTTCAGATACGGGGAAAAAAAATGAAACCTGGTAGCACACCATTGGAGCCCTACCGCAGGGCATATCCCGTTCGTCGTGCTCGCGCGACTCGTCCCCGGTAAGCCATTAACATCCATCGCTTGCCTTCCCCACAGCGACTCGATCCATCGGCCCACCTCTCTGTCTCTGTTTCCTGTTCCTCACAACCATCGGCGGCTATGAAGGTAACGAAGGCCAACTGCCATTGGTCCCATATGGTGGTCGGATCCGGCAGAGTCGTGCTCGCGGGGGGTGCTCACTGCAGGTTGGATTGATTCTTCTTCCCAAGTCGCGTCAATTGGGACGGCGATGTAGATCGGAGGAGGAGTGAGTTGTAGTCGTTAGCTGCTAAATCACGCAACTTCAGTACAAATCAATCACGGAGTGTAGAAAGTTTAAAACAGATTCAGTGAACATAAACTCTGTAGCCAAATTCTTGTGTGCATGTAGAGGCCTAGATCTTGATTATTGTTTAATGCAAAATGTTGTCAGCTATAATAATCTGAACGTTCCTGGGATACACAGATAGACTGGATTCAAACCTGAAGAGTAAAGGAGATATTCTAATCAACGGCCGGAGACAGAAGCTTGCCTTTGGTACCTCGGTAAGATAACAAATGTCTGACCACAAACTTCCATATAGATTCAGAGACACTTTAGTATTCATGTGCATTCAAAGGGGGACATGGTTTACTCCCTCCGTATCATTATATTTCCACTGCTATGACTACTACTTGTTCATGGCCTTGGGGGAGCATAAATCAAGAGCACTTAATGTAGTTTTATATTTGTTTGTTTCTCAAACTTAATTTTCAATTGCTTCTTCAAGGCAGTCAATAAAATTGGAAGCATGGACATTTGATTTCTATTTGTGAACCAATGAACCAAAGAAATCAAATTGGAACCATTAGAATGGGGCAGTAACAAATTATTGTTCAGGCTTATGTGACCCAAGAGAACGTGCTGATGGCAACGCTCACGGTGCGAGAGGCCATCTATTACTCGGCGCAGATCCAGCTACCGGACACCATGTCAGTGGCCGAGAAGCTCTCCCGCGCCAATGACACGATCCAGGAGATGGGGCTCACGAGCGCGCTGGACACGCGCATCAGCGGGCGCCAAACCAAGGGTATCAGTGGTGGGCAAAGTAAGCGGCTGAGCATCTGCCTGGAGATCCTCACACGGCCGAGGCTGCTCTTCCTGGACGAGCCAACCAGCGGTCTTGACAGCGCCGCCTCGTTCCATGTGATGAGCCGCATTGCTGGCCTTGCTGCCAGGGAAGGTATGACCATCTTGGCCGTCGTGCATCAGCCCTGCAGCGAGGTGTTTGAGCTCTTCCAAGGCCTCTGCTTGCTCGCCTCCGGCAAGACCATATTCTTTGGGCCGGCCGCCAATGCTGCTAAGGTAGTTGGCACCTTCCTTTCTTTTTCTAGGGTAATATGAACAAGTTCATTTCGTTCGTTAACTTTTATATATAACTTTACTTTTGTAGTTCTTCACGTCAAATGGCTACCCTTGTCCACCAATGAGGAACCCTTCTGATCATTTCTTGAGGACAATAAATAGAGACTTTGAAATGGTAAGTAAGAATTTACCATCATCCATTCAGCCGATTAATAATGAAAGAAAAATTGGGCAGAGTCATATTTTAAGTTACTGCATCCTTGTATATGTTATTGCTATGTCGAGCAAGATTACTTCCGTTCATACAGCCATCTTTTTGAAATGTGAACATTAATGTACAGGAATGCGGAGGAGGATCTGAATCCAAGCCATCTGCAGCAGATGAAGCCATAGAAATCTTGGTCAGCGCCTACAAAACTTCAATTACATCAGAAATTGTGAAAAGGGAAATGCACGACATAAATGAAATGGTTAGTATCTGAACTCTCCAATCTTATTCAGATACACTGAATTCCTCCACATTAATGTGGGCGGACTAGGTTCAACTCATCTAGGACATAAATATTGTTGTTTATTTGTGTTGGTGCTTGGGCTTGCTATATGCTAGAGACAAGATATGACAATGTTTCTGGTTTCGAATCAAAAACAGGGCGGAGAGTTGATAAGGAGAAACGAGGCTAGTTTCCTAACAAAGGTGGTTGTCCTCTCCAGAAGATCGTTTGTGAACATGTACAGGGACGTCGGATACTACTGGCTGCGACTTGGCATCTATATTGCCATTTGTGTATGCCTTGGTACAATATTTTATAATTTCGGATATGGATATGATGACATTCGCGTGAGTTTCTTATTTCTCACTTGTGCCTTTGGGACATATGAGCACTATGTCATCTCTAAAATTAAAGTGTTGTTACTTCATTTTATTTCAGGCCAGATCATCAATGCTAATGTTCATTGGTAGCCTTCTAACTTTGATGGCAATTGGAGGCTTCCCTTCATTTGTGGAGGATATGAAGGTATCATTTTTTCTTGTTCCATATGTTGTACTGATGGTAGGAAAAAAAGCAATGGGCAAATAGTTCTGATCAACTAAATTCACTTTGTGTGAAAAAATATCAGGAGTTGCATTTAGCGACCCAAGTTAACCTGATCATGAAATTGTTTATTAAATTTCATTTTTATGAATCTACTAACGGAATGGGAAAGATCAAAGTGAGAGCAACTACTATCATTTATGTATAGATGCTCTTGTACACAAGATTTTATTTCACCTGTTTCTATGTATGGTGCCTAGATATTCAGGAGAGAGAGGTTAAATGGACATTACGGCGTGTCTGCATTTGTGATCTCCAATTCTCTGTCAGCCACACCATATCTTGTCTTCATCGCTGTATTACCTGGTGCAATAGCCTACTATCTTACTGGTCTACAGAGAGGAGTAGACCATTTTGCCTATTTCACTCTTGTGCTTTGTTCATGCACAATGCTAGTTGAAGGCCTTATGATGATCGTAGCCGCAATTGTGCCGGATTTTTTAATGGGAATCATCACGGGCGCTGGAATACAAGGTATTATGATGCTCAACTGTGGATTCTTCCAGCTACCTAGCAATCTGCCAAAATTAGTGTGGAAGTACCCAGTGTCCTACATCTCTTTCCACAAGTATGCTCTACAAGGATTTTACAAGAACGAGTTTGTGGGTTTAGTCCTCGAAAACAACCAAGGAGGAGGAAACAAAACAATTACTGGCGAGGAAGTTATCACAAAGTTATTCGAAGTGGAAATAGGGCACTCGAAATGGGTGGACCTTGCAGTGCTATGTGCAATGATTGTGGCATATAGAATGCTCTTTGTAGTAATTGTGAAGGTTCTTGACGTGGTGAAGCCAATGTTTAAGGGTGCAAAATTTAGGCCTAGGCGTCATGTAGAATCTATTTGTGTCAGGAACAACCTATGTATTCGATTATGATAACTTTATGGGGGGTAATTGTGCGCAGTCAATGGGGTAGCTAACTTGTCTTTGCCACCACGAGACAATAATCAACATAGTTACTTCTGTATAGCAACAATATTATGCTGCAATGCTTTCCAATGCATGTTGAGAAAAGCCACTAGTGACAAAATATTTTTAGGAAAGATTGGCATACACTTTTTTTTATTACGCAATACAACTCAGACACTCACAACGTACGCACACTCATCCATATATAGGAATGCACATATGCAAACATCTTCGAAGACTGATCAACAAATTTTCGAGATTGACAAAGTCACCACTGGCGACTCGCTGTCGACAGCTACGTCGCCTACCGTTAAAAGCACAATGATCTTAAATCCTACAAATTTTGCTCTCACGGGGAGTCAAACCTAAGACCTGAGGTACTATTTAGACTCTTCTAATCATTAGGCTACAGGCTCTTAATTTTTTGTTTTGTACCCCCTCTATTGATATTTACTTTACACTGGATGTTTTAAAATTATCACCATCAATGACATAATTTTGTTTAATGAAAAAAGAAAAGGGGTTATATCGAAATTTGACGAAATACATATATACCCTTTACATCAGGACTCTAAAAGATGCATGAATGAAACAAAAAGAAAAAATACATCAAGACTCTAAAAGATGCATGAATGAAACAAAAAGAAAACATATTAAGTCTTTTACTCATCTTTAACATTGTGCCTTTTTTAACGCCACTGAAAAGAATGAACTAAATTGAAGCCGTGTCCTCTTGAGCTAGCGATGCCAAGCTTTGTTGAAGCAACAAAACCGTCTTAAATCTTATTATCAAGATGGATCTAATTCTACGAACGATAATCAACCATATCTCCATCAGTAGGAACAGAACCATCAGTAGAAAGAGAAGAGATCCAATCTCGCTAGCCCTTCACCGTGGCCATGACAAAACAGCAAGGAGCCGAAGAACCATATTCCACTGTGGCAACATCGTAAAATATAAAAATAAAGCTTTGCCTTTTTTTTAAAAAAACTATACCACAATGAAGACGACAAAAGTTGTGCATGCGTGAAAGCATTTTCTTAGACATCGTCACGATTAGTTCATGTATTACCATTCTTTGAATCTTTCAACATATTCGTAATCAGAGTTTACAAAGTTCACGTTAGGTGTTCCTGGACATAAGTAGATTTTTCTTTTCTTTTTAGAAGTACGTAAGTGGAGGGAGTGAATATTTTTGGATTTTCAAAAATGTTCTAAGGATGATATGTCGGTCCAGGGACTTTCAGCCCATTAATTGCGCCACGGCCCATACACCGGAAACCACGGCCCATATGGGACCTTCTCCGTGGACCAACCATGTCGCCAGCAGGGGATTTGGCTTCCCTCTTCTCAGCAACACGGGGCGCCAGTGGCGAGACGTAGTCTGCCTCAACCTCCGCGCCTCGCGGCATTTGTTCCCCGTCGCCGCCGCCGCCTTCCATCCATGCACTCCCAGGTCGTACCCTATCCTCCCCTTAATTTGCCTCTGTCACTTTTGAAACGAAACGAATTCAATGTCTCCCATGTTAATTGGACGCGTGAGTATACGTTTTTGTATTTCATTGAGATCCTTTGGAGAATCCAATTCGTTGAGCATGGGATATCTAATTATTCCAGTTTTGGTTTTCTCTTTTTCTTCAGATAGCTAAACCCTGAACGTTCATTCGTTCTGCAGGCTTGAACTGGTAACTGATCAAGCATGTACTTCAGGTTTACCAAAAATTCGGAATTTTGGAAAGCAGGTTAGTACAAGGTTGCAGATATACGGCAAACAAAACTTTTCTAAGTTCTCTGTTTGCGTCTTAGCACTCTCGCCAGTCTGAAAATTATAATTAAGTTATGGATTGAAATGAATGGCACTGTTACAGTTCATGAAAAGATTTCTATGATAAATATTGTCTTCTGTGCTTATACCATGAAAGTACGAAGCAACATTAAACTTTACAGAACAAGAATCCCTTGGAGAACTGCAGAAGTAAAGGATCTTGAGGCTAATGAAAATGCTTTGTACAAGAAAAATTATCCAAGCATGTTTGGCAAGTGACATAAAAACGGTTGGCAATGGGTCCCAGTCTTTCAATGACTGTCTACTCTAATTATCAAGAGACGTAGGTCTCCAAAGTAATAACTGGGCTACTGGCAACTAGCAAATGATTTATGAAATTTGGACGAAATCAGTGAGCAGTTTCATCCATACCATCACTTAAGATGCAGTTTCTATCTATACCATCACTATGTGTCAATGACATGTAGGACCAGACCCCACATGTCATTGACTAGAGGGATAGTATAGATGAAAACTGAGTCCAAAGTGATGGTATGAATGCAAAAGGCCCTTGCAATTTTGCACAATCCCTTATTTTCCACAGGTAGGTCCCAAATGTCAACATGGAACAGTTAAGGTGCACAGGTTTGCTTATTGTTAGTTACCTCATATTAGTTTAGTTTCCACTGTTGATACAGGACAATCCTTCTTAAAAAGATAATGTCGTTCGGAATGTTTCAAAAGAATTGTGAGTGATTGTATTAAATAAAAAACCAATCTGAACATAACACACACACACACACACACGGATACACACACATATTTAGTTTCTTGAAACTTAAGTGGACGCAGTGCGGGTTAAAGTTACAAGACCACTACTGAAAGTCCATCAGAGCCATAGACTGCTAAGCCCTTTGGAACCTGCCAGGCACAACGTTCTGAATTTGCAATGGCTGAATATTCAGAAATCATAACTTTCAGTCACTGAACATTTCAGTGTTATGTTTCTCATCTAATATAAGATACCGTTCAGCTGTTCTTTTCTATGTTTCTAGCATACACTATTGGGCATTTGTACAGGTGAAATTGGTGAAAACTTGTGAAATATCTTCGTAACCCTACAAAGACTATTTTGAGTTACTCCTCTGTATTGAGTTGTGAAGATCACCGGTATAGAACATATGAACACAGAACAAGTTCAATTTGTTGAAAATGTGCTGGGTATAGAATGTACGGGTGTGTGGTGTGTGTTGTAATGGGTTCTTGTCCCACTTTCTTCTTAATATAATGAAGCGCAGTTCTCCTGCGTTTTCGAAAAAAAAGAACAAGTTCAATTTGTTGAAAATGTGCAGGAAAATAAACATAATTCAAATTTTAGTGATTATATAATGTAATGTTCTCATAGAACTCCAGCAAATTTAAAGTTGACTTTAGATGCAGAGAGTTCAAGCAGTAACAAAAAGGAAAAGTCACCGAGTTTGAGAGTAAAACTTCCAAACACTTAAATGACTGTACAATGAATTTTACCCACTGTATTGTCGCTTGTTCCATGGTCATTATTTAGTTGCCTCACTCATTAAGTTAGCTAAATTATGCATTGAATCTAGAGATGAGTGTGGGATAAGTTTGCAGTATATTTATCTCTGCATATAATGAATAGGGGAGGAGACTGGAAAAAGGGGTAAGCTTCTTCTCGTCAAACAAGTTCTGGCCCCTAACAATGAAATTTGAATGGAACTTCCCTAGATCGAGGTATACCTTGAAACTCCTTTTGCAAGATCTTTATGATGATTTTGTGCTTACACCCAAGTCCGCATATAAATCAAGGTGTGCATGATATATTCCAGTTTATATTTCTAGGAAAAATATGGATGATATAACATGTATACCATAATATGAAATGTGCTTTTACTAGATAAACAAGGGTGAACAATCGATTTTTGCACCTCCCAACTTCTACTTAATTCTGACTGTTACCAAGGAAACTACCAGTAACGAAGGTTGATTGATGCCTACTAATGAAAGAGTGAAGGGAGAGTGTGTCCTATATAGTAAGGTTTCATATTATTTCGTTAATGATCGATAAAAAAATATAATACTCCCCATTCCCTTTTCATCTGCATATTACCAAAAAATAGTATTCCTATTTTGATCTGCATATTTCACTTAGTCATGTTGGTTCCCCCACGCTGTTAGTGCATTAGACTTTTGGCATGGGGTAATAATTTTTTTTTGTGGAACTCCTGGGGTAGTAATTATGTCAAGCATTAATCACAGGAGGAGGTACTACGTGCTCCTATTCGCACGCGGCTGTTTAGTTCTCCTAGGTACCATCCACTTCCATTTTACTAGCAAGTATTCGATGCTTATTAGTTGCTGTCACGGTGCTTCACGGATGTTTCTTTGTCTTGCAGCATGGACAAAATATGAAGATCAAAAAGGAATGAAGGGGGTTAAAGTTTTTACTCCATCTCATATAATTTTACATTTAAATTAACATTTAGGCTTAAAGTGCCAATGTGATAGAACAGCCAAAATATATCATTTCTATACTCGCAACCGCCTTGTGTTCAGGTTTAATATTTCTTCATAGAATTAACATTCTCTTATCTTTTGGTATAATAAAATGGAAATGCTTTTGTATGCCTTCGAGGGTTCGTGGCTTACTTGCCACCCAAAGATGAAATATTTCTGTGTCACTTCAAGAAGAGTGATATTGTTTCCTAGTGCCATTCTTAACTTGCTTCGCAGCTACCTGGAGGTTTCGTTACCGTTCACTTGCCTTGGATGAACCCTTGGGGGGGGGGGGGGGGGC